>JAHWFP010143900.1:12879-29827 GCA_023313725.1 Lithobius niger | reverse complement strand
CGGGTTGCAAAGAAGGCAACATCTCTGCAACAAGCACTTCAGCGGATACTTACAATGAACGGGCATCCCTTGCGGCCACTTGAAACAGCCAAGGCAATAGATGAATGGAAATGTTACCCAGTTGATTCTGATATTTCTGAGGACTTGTAAAGTTGAAAAACATAAGTTGAACTTTGGAGAATTGACTCTTACTGGGAAAATATATGTTTCAACTGAAGGATGCGAATGAAGAAGTAACCTCACTTTGTAAAATGCAGCCTCACCTTAGCTAATGGAAATGCTGACCTTGAATGAGAAATTTCACTCAAAAATGCACTGATGAGCATATCATTACACAAAAACTCCATCGGACTGAGAACTGTAAAAGACTATGTATATAGTAAAGAAAGATGGGGCTGACAAATTCAGTGCATCAAAGCAACTATATAAGCAAGACATACTTCAGACTGTAACTTATTTCTATTATTGTTGTTCCTGTTGTCCTACTTTTTTTCTGAAGTTGACTGGAAGACCAGAACACGTCTGGCGACAGTTTTTGACAATTTTGGATGGCGTTGCACCACGTTGTGACGAGGCGTGCTGCCATCCGTTTTTAGTAAGGAAGCCATGCCCTTACTGGAAAAGGGGTCCGATCACGGACAAAATTTTCTTGTGCCCTGTGGACGATGCCAGAATAGCTAGCTTGTAGCTTCTCACAACATTTAGTGAATCGTTCTTGCCAGCAAAGTCCCAACCCGTAATGGGAGCAACGAAGAATTCGAATAGTTTGTGAACCTAACAATAGGACATTAATAGCATGATGCATGGATATATTGTTAGGTACACGACCGATAATTTTTCAAAACTAGTTCTAGTTTTCCCAAACCGGGGATGAGGTACCACCCCCTCCCTTGAAGTACTGCCTTCAGTTAAAACGTGTTATCAAAAATTATTGTTATCAAAAATTATTGTTACCATTGTTAGAAGAGGGAGGAGTTGCCGAATTGTGTGAGAATGAACGTCCTTTTCCAACTGCTAAGGTTATCTCGGTACGGAGAGGGACAGTTTTGCTAGGATTAAGGGCTACATTTTGGCTACATTAGGCTTCTATACTGTAGGTTCTGATATTTCACTTTTCCTTTCGAGTGGCAGTGACTGTACATGGATTCACTCTAGATTTATTGTTAATTCAAAAACTGCAATTTCCGTGTTGCAGCGTTAGTAATGCTTGTCTATTTAATACTTTTCTCCTTTGTAGTGCTTCTGAAAGAACTACTTACAAGCACCGATTTGGAACGGCTTTCACTCTTTAAATGTTTACGAAGGAATAGAATTGTGTCTCGGTGGCCTGTCTGTTTGTCCTTGAGTGAAAGCTGACAAGGAATTAAAGTGAGCAGGCGTCAACTCTTAAAAATGACCTCCGCTTCCGTTTAATAGCTGTGATAAGTTACAGGGCTTGCGCCACGACAGAAAGGTGACTTAGTGTTTTCCTTATTGCTGGCTGTTAGTAACGGTCACTTTGCTGTTGACGTAAATAAATTGTGCACTAAAGACACACAATGACTGAACATCCATGACCTGCTACCATAGGTCTCACGAAGGTCATGCTCCCCCAACCCACCGCCAGTCGTAATCGGTAAAAATCTTAAACGGTTGGGGGGGGGGGTTGTTAGTAAGGCAGATTAACGCAGTACGGTACTGTACACATATGAAAAGTACCTTTACTTATTAGTCTGTAGCAGGTTTATAGAAAACAAACCAAAAAAAAGGAAAACTAGCACAAGTTCAGTATAAAAACGCAAAAAAAAAAAAACACACATGCATGGTCAGTAAAAAAAAAATTAACATGCTAACTGGCAAAAATAAGATGCGACCAAACAGGAGGAAAAAACTACAAAAACAAGGGTCAACGAACCAGCCAATTTTTTTCTTAAGTTTTTTTTTTTTGTAGGTTTTTCGTTTTTAATACGATTGGCGTCAACTGTTGCCTATTATGTTTGTTTAAACACGTTATTATTAGTGTTGTGGAGTCTTAACGACATGCCAATGCATTGAAAATAACGGTAATCAGTGTGGCTCATTACTGAAATTTTGAAAAAGACCCACACAATACCACAAATTGAACAGAGGAAAGTTCTCTTGAATTTTTGGTGGAAAAACACACGTATGTAAACATATTGTAGCTATTTTTTTCCACAGAAAATTCAAGTGAATTATTTGTGGGTTATTTGTGTCTTTTTTTTTCTCTTTTAAAATGTCAATGAATTCAGTTATTGGTAAAGAATTGTTTTAGTTATATCTTCATGACTAAAACCGTGATCTGAAATTCTAGTGCTCGTGAAACGAATTATTCGAGATGCAAGTGGAACCAGTTGTTGATCAAATAAAATAGAAATGAAATGGATTACCACAAATCATAAACAACTTTGATTGCTAGCTGTTGACTGTTAGTTCTTTAACTGTCATAGATGGTCAGTGGTTTAAAGACAGCAATTAGAAGATACTTTGTATATCCCTACGATAATAAGTATATCCAGGAGCGAATAAATGCCGTCCGACGTCGCGGAGTCTGGCCAATACTATCCATGTTTCAACTCTCACTTTGTATTCAGCACAAGGCTTTCTGGGAGAGAAGCAGCAAGTTTCAGCCAATTGATTTAACTTTGCCGAAATCTTATTTGAACAAAGAAATGCTAAGTGTCTTTAACTTCCTATAACGTGCGTGAGAACTGATGTACAGTCGAGGGAAGGGGGGGGGGGGGGCAAAAGTCGCAATTTCTACTCTAGTCTGCCTTGACTCGAGGATCAAAATGTTTAACCTCATTTTCAGTCATTTTAAATGCTAGTTGTTACGAATTGAAACATGTTGACTTTTCGCAGCACAAGAATTATTTTCACACTTATTGTTGGCTAAACGCCCACACAACGTAACTTTTTACGCAAGTTTTCTGCGAAAGTAAATGCTGCCATTATTTCGACAACTGGCCGCATGTGGTCAGGACTCCTTACAAATGGCAGTGGTAGATTAGTGTTGGATGGACTCCTCCTCCTCCTCCTGTTATATCATGTGCAAAACTAGGGTGAAAGCTATGCTTTGACGTCGGAACTCCATTCGATGATTCAATTCACTCCCACTGGCTCGGATAGCTGCTGTGGGGCGAGAAGCAAGAACCACAGCATCTATCATAGCAGACCGATGGTGATGGATCTCACTTAAATGCGCACCGAGGTTGGATCCATGGGCATACTTCGTACACTTCAAACACAGGGATTTTGCTTTTTGAGGGCAAATGAAACATAAAAATACTTGTATGTTGGCCGCTTGTGGTAGTCCTGCCACCCTGTTCTATCTGGTTGGCCTTTGATATATTTTTTGTTATTTTTTTTTAAGTGTTGACAAATCCCACTATCTGGGTGCTTTAGTTTTTAGTATTCACCATAGCATATCTTGCAATATTTTAGCAATGTTTTTGCTTTTTAATTGTACACCTTCTTTTTGGGCCTTTTAATACTTTTCACACCCATCCCATGTCCTGCACGTTTGGCGATGCCTTTGAGCCCCTGGTAGGTATAACCTTGGTGGTAAGGCATTCCTTGGCCATATTATGTAATTGTGACTGGATGTTAGTGACCCCCTGGTCCTTGCCAAACCCGTTGCTATCACAACAAATATTATTATTATTATTATTGTTTCATTAACAACCATCAAATTAATATCTTTGGTAGTGCATAAAAAATAAGAGAAAAAGGAAAAATCTTAAAACATGAGTCACAAGAAGAGTCGGCAACCCAACGTGGGCGGACCTTGGAAGCAACCCATGCAAGTTGTCAGTCTTTATGTGGAAAATGACAATTTTTAAGCCTGAGTGCTATTTTTGAGGGAGAAAGATTAAGATTTCGACAACAATTAAAGGTTGCGAGTTTTTGTGTTACACCCACACATTATCAGACTGAGCGTGCAACTTAAATCTGCAATTATCCGAGATAAGTCCATGGCACGTGACTAAAGAAAATTGTGAACTCGGGACAAATCTCATGTACGTAGTGAAACTCTGAAAACTTTCAGTTAATCAGAAGAAAAAAAGAAGGGAAGACGAGGTTAGTAAGGTTTTCGTATTGGTCTTCGACCGTTAATTGAAACCCGTCACCACGTGCTTGTGGGACAACTGTTGTACTGTTTTCCCTGCTGGACAAAGGTCACCCCAAGCCAACTCGTTCCGGATTTTACATTTAAAACAACTTAGCAAGCAAGTATTGTTGCTGAATAATTTTTTTTTTACCTTATTGGGGCGTTGTTGCGTATATCATGAGTGTATAATTGCAACGAAGTTTGGTTCTGTAGAACCCTTCAATATGGACACGTTGTGGCCCAAAATTTTATTTCACAGATGGCGTCTGGAGGGCGCCACCAGTTGTACACGCGACTCTTTGAACCCTTCATGGTTTAAGGCACTACGGAACCATGGGATACGCACACAAGAGTGGCGAATTCGCGGAGTAACAATTTCGGACAAGGGGCAGGTGAGGTCAGTAAATGTGTGAAGTCACACACGTATTGGAATAGTCTGGAGGGTGCAATTAGTTCTCGTGCGCCTTTATGAACCCTCCATGGTTTACGGTGTTATGGACAATACATAATATGCTGTTACGCAAGCATGGTGAATTCATGGAATAACAATTTCGTCCAAGTGGGGATCAGTAAATTTGTGAAGCTACACGTATATTGGAATAACTATCAAAACTACAGGATAAAGAGCAAAAATAAAGCTATCAGATATTTTGATAAAGTCTGACTAATATTTCAAGAATGTTACGAAAAAAATCGCTGGGTTTTTCCAAGTTTTACCCGCTTCATGAGTAAGGAAGGGGCGGAGGTTCAACCGTTGTAACATCCTTATCTGGGGTTGGGGAGTTGCAAAGGTTGTGACAAAGTGTGACGGGGAAGGAAGCAAACAAAATAACTAAATGTGCATTACATTATTTGCCTGCAAATGACCTGCTTTACTTGCCATACAAAAATGACAATTGCGCCATACGCTAGTGGTCTGATCTTCAACGAGAGCCGAAAATTAACTCATCCCGATCTATACTCGTGCGTGTATGTGTAAAACGATTTGCGTCGTCAGTTTGGTTACTATCTCCCCTTAACTAGTTTGATTGATCTAAGAAATACTTTTTTGTAGTGTCTATGACAAGTGCCTTATGGCACGAAGGACTGAAGTAAGCAGTTGGAAGGTTTAAGTGAAGTGCGTCAGTGCCAGAATGGGTGCAGCCCCTTTTATTGCCGCATAATCATGTCATGTCATAAGGACCTATGATACTGTTTAAGAGCTTCGTCTAAAGAAATAGATACAAGAAAAATACATGTTAGCCATCAGCATCGCACAAATGTGTGTAAAAGAATCTCCAGCATCCCAAAATACAAGCTGGAGCTTCTTTTGCACGTATTAGTGGGACGCTGATGGCTTACATGTCTTTTTCTTGTATTTGTTTGAAACCGACCTATCTCTAGTTCAAAGCATTTAAAAACGGTAACAAAACTGGTCTTTTGCCATTTTCTAACGTAGTTTGCACTTTGCCTCGAGTTGATACATCGTCTTCATTTCTACTATACGACGTGCCAAGACGGAACGCTTTAAGATATTAGTGCGTTACAATATTGTGTGTGTAGTAAATACCGTAGGTAATACCATGAGGAATAAAAATGCCCTTTTGCTAGCCTGTGCCATTTTTGAGATTGATTAATAACCAAATTTAAAATGATAGCCAACCTAAAAAAAAATAACATTTAAGCTCGACTAAAGTGGAACAATTTTGGTTTTAGTGTAATTTTAAAGTTTTTTTTCTATGTTTGTTGGCGTAGATCTAAAGTTGCACTCTTATTTTCTGAAAGCTATCTTAAATTTGTTTCCACTATGATGTAATAATTTTTAATTTTATAAGCAAACCTGTAATGCATCCATTTTACCATCTAGTAAGTTATCTCCCCAGTATTGTTCAAATGGAGGTCAAAGTTCACATACTGACATGAATTCCTTAAAAAATACCTTAAATTAGAAAATTCTAAATTTGGAATATTTGTTGTTGAGGCCTTAAAATTGCCCTGAATTTTGTTGATGTACTATGGCTAATGAAATGCAGTTAATCACTCTGATAAATTTAGGTATACAATTAGATAAACTCAGGGTGTTTCATAAAGAACCTAATATGTTTGTTTGAGTGGTACTCATCCTATGTTGGTGTTTGTCTGTACGCACGATAACTTTCAAACCAGTTGTCCGATTTATATGAAATTTTGGGTCTACATTTTCTTTGCTTTATTTGAAGATTTAAGTTTGGCACTCGATAAAATTGGGCAAGGCGTTTAGGGAATATTGACTCTCAAAGATCAAAAATTAATTTGACATTAACTAGACGCCGTCCATGGACTACTCGTGAGAAAAGAATTCGGCTGGCTTTGTGGGTATTGTTAAATATTGGACATAGATGGACATAAAAAAAGGCATTCAGGAAATATTCAAAAATTAAAACTCATTAAAGACTACTCCAAAAATTGCAGCTAAAAAGCGTGCACGTCATGTCTTTCAGTAATTAATAGTTTTTGACCACTTTAGGCCTTCCTTATGATTTTGCGTGGCTGTGTTTTTTTAAGTCTTATATTTGCCGTATATGAGACTAAAAAAATTGATGCGTTGTTTTTCGCACAACGTGTCAATAAATAAAGTGATGAAACCATTTCTTTTCTGAACGATCCTTCCCTCGGATTGGATAGGATACAGGAAACAGGTGCTGTGTACTGGTAAACCATTTGTGCCAGAAACTGCAGCCGAGCAAGCGCAATTCCACTGCTTGTTACTTGGCGTATTTCTCTTCCCACCTTGTCCGTTATTGTGAACCGAAATTCACTTTGGTAAGAAGGTAAGAATGCACAGCACCAACTGACATCTTAATACTTTTTTTAAATTGTATAACTTGTTTTAGTTTTGATGGCCTGAGTTGATGCCGTGGTTTCGTCTGTTGTATCTGAACCCTGTTAGTACATCGTAACAGTAGTCCTAACATTTTAGAAGGAAGGTTAAAAGACAAAATTGTTACTGTACTGTGTGTTTTTCAAAACATAAATTCTGTTTATTCGCATAATTCATTTCTATTGCGCTGCAGTTAATGTAAACAAATAGCCTATTGATTTTTGTTGTAAGCGGAAATAACCAAATTTAAGGAATCGTTGCTGGTATCGATTTGAGAATCTGAAGACTCTCCCTTTTGTTGAAGGACCTGTTCTGACATGTTGGCTATTAAATCTCTCGCTATTTGTGTGTACCAATGCACAAGCCTCTAAGATTTACACAGGTGTGACTTAAAGTACCAAAACAAGTCAAGCAAGGGGGGGAAACAAGAAAAAGTAATAAGTTTACAACATTTCCATAAGTTTGGATTTAGTGCAGCCTGAATACAGCAGGAGTTAACGTGGCAGCCAACATGTCTTAATTGCTTGGTTGGTGGGCCCCTATTTTATCAAAAACTACTAATATCAGCATAGGCTAAAAGAAAAAGAAAAGGATCATTCTAATTTACTAGTGTTGGTGAACTTCAGAAATTCCACTGAAGTGTTTAATGGAAGGATCTTCAAAATATTTTCTGTTATTTGCATGGTGACATAAAGTGCCCCCAGCAGAAGCCAAAGAAGGCTAGAGGGACAGTTTTGCTTGGTAACTACGATCAGAAATTAGTATTAGTATTAGTCACCACGTGGCCCTTCTCTTGCCGAAAATACCAGGGGTGGCTGTGGTCAGGGCGTCTGTCAAATGATAGTCATTTGTCCCCTAAAGTGGTCATTCGGCCGGCCACCTTGCCCCACAATTCCTCCCTTCCTTCAAAACGATTTTAAATGAATTCAGGGCCAGGCATGGTCAAGTGTTAACTATACACTTGTAGCAAACTTGGACAAAGAGTTAGTGAGCCTTACTGTCAGTGACGTAATTAGGGGTGGTGCAAGGCACCAGGCCCAGGAGCAAGCGAGCCTAAACTTGTCGAGTCAGGGGCCCAACTGGAACATATTTCACTATAGTTTCGTCAGAATTGTGTATTTGTTGAGGAGGGGCTCAACATTTTGCCGGAGCACCCCTATTTGGAAAAAGCTAGTTGCGGCACTGCTTAATTGCCTACTTGGTCTTGATGATTGACAAATTTCGGAAATGCCTGGTGGAATCGTTTACTTGAATCACAGCTCTTGAGTTTTTCCATCTGTTAGGCCCACCCTTTAATCAAATTGATTAATTGATTGATTGATTTTTGGGTAGTAATGCACTGATCCCCCTGCAAATAATTGGTGCTTTTATGTACTAACCATGACCAAACGCTTTCTATTGTTAACAATAAAGGCTGTGATAACACTAATTCTACCACCGGAAAATATTTTAATTTTACGTTTACATTACGAGTGTCTTTTTTTTTCCATATAGTGGTATTTTAATTGTTTTGTTGCCTTTTAAAAATTCTCATTAGACAGAATCGTCATCAAATTTCAGGACTTTGTGCTAAGTCTTGTCAGCGTATATAATTTTAGCTTTCTATTGTCTTAGTACCTTGACGTTGGTAGGTTACTCAGATTTTTAGATTTCTGTCGTCTTAAGTATGTTCTTGGTATGTCTGTAGCTATGGTTAAGATCTTTTTGTTTCGTCTTTGGCATGACCAGATTAAAGCGTTCCACCAAGCTGAAGGAAAAATGAAGTCGTAACGCGTACCACAAAGGTTCCTTGGGATCCTGAACAACGTGAGTGTGGTTCCCATAGACCCTCTGCTTGTTGGCTAACACAAGTGGAAGCTGGATCGAATTCCGTGACACAGAAAAAATTCTTACTGTCGTGTGAATGCGAACGAATTACCAGCTACCAGCTCTTTGTTCTTTAAGGTATCACTCAGTGCCCACTGGTTCATTACTTATTGCTTTCTTATGAGCCGTTTACGATGTCGAAACAGTTCAAATGCGTGTGTATATGAACCAGCTCAGTTTCGAACCTTCCTAGAAGTTTTCAGAATGATAGTGAAGAGATAAGGCCATAAAATGGTTCGGTTACCCGTATTTGGGAACTTGTCAGCAACTACAATAAATATTCAGTGATGATAAATATGCAGTAGCAATGAATGCATTGCCAGCAGTGTTTCACTTTGGTTTAGGCTATAAGCTGTACTGTCATCGATCTGTGTACGCTGTGGACTATATTTGGTGCAACCAACGTTGACACAGCAGAAAATTGACAGGGAAAATCTAACATTTAACGATTTTTTTTGGTGTTCAAGAGTATAAAATAGGACCACGAATTGAGCAAGTGAAAATATTCGAAGTCAGCCTTTTTAAAGTAAATGTTTCTTCTAGAACTTGTACCTATTGTTTCGTAGGTTCACAAATAAATGTAGGCTAAGATAAACGTTTAGGTTGGAAATTTAACTTGGAATTAGTGTTTTTATTTGTTTGAAAATTGCACATTGCATAAAAAAACTTCTTTCTTTATTTTCTGCCATTCATTATTAAAACTACTTAGGCTACTATTCTTGTGAGTCATTTAACTCATTTTCATTTTTTTTTGGTCATTTTTTTTTTTGTTCATGCTACATCATGTCTAGAAGTTAATTTGCATATTTTTTTCTAATTGATCTAGTTTCATGTTTATAAAGCTAGTGGCGTGTTTCAGACCGCAAATTGGATCTCCTTAGAAATCTGTGTAGGCTACTGTTTATAGAAACTAGCAAAAAAAAGCAAGAAAAAATAAGTTAAAAAAATAATTTCAAAATGTCAATTGGTCCTTGCTCAGCTGGCTTTCTAAAATCCAGACGACCAAAGTCCATTAATGAAACGGTTGAGCAGAGCAATATGTTACGTACTAAGAAGCATTCATGGCTACTGAGCGACAAAAATTAAAAGTGGCATCTGCCAATGAAGCAACAGCTTGACAATTATCGTCTGTTCTAAAGCGTATTTGATGCACTTATTATTACGTACACTTGCAATTTTCCGATGGTGGAATGCGAAAATCCAGTGCAGTCATTAAAATGAAAAAATCTAAATATCATTTGACTTGAAATCGCGATTTAAATCTTGGCAGAGTGTGTAGGATATTACGCTAAGGTAAGCCTGGATGTCGCCATCAAATTAGATTTAAAAAATGCTTCACGTGGTTAAACCGAGGTTTGCAGTACTTGTTAAACCTGTGTTTAGAAAGTGTACGTTGCAAACCTGTGTTTAAAAATGTTGCAAACCTTTGTTTCAAAAGTGTTGCAAACCTTTGTTTAAAAATGTTGCAAACCTAGGTTTAAAAAATCTAGGTTTGCAATACTTAAAACTTGTACTCAAAAAAATCTAGGTTTGCAATACTTAAAACTTGTACTCAAAAAAATTAGTTTTCCAAGTGAAAGTAGGAGAACTGGCAATAACCGTTTAGAAAAAAAAATGTGTAACTGGAATAATCAAATGAAAAAAATCTGCGTTTTGCATAAGGTTATCTAAACCAGTTCAACTTTTTTAAAACCACGGCCCCCCCCCCCCAAAAAAAAACATGTTAAATAAATACGGGTACAAGAGCGCAGGTGATTAGGGCCTCAGACCATTTTTTCAACATTAAAAAGCCGGCTTTGGTAGGACTGCCAAACCCTGGACTAAAAGATAAGTGCAGTTGGCATGTTTTCTTTGTACGACAATTTAACGACGTAATTGATGAGATAGTGATAGAGTTGTGTTTTTCTACCATAAATTCCACATTTTTTTGCTTTAAGAGACCTAAACAAAATTTGAATTAAAAGAAATAAACAAGAACTTGAGCCAGATTTGCAATGTTGTATCTTCACCAGGCAGACTGTTTGCTTCTTTTAACCTTGTGATTTATTCTTTAGGCCAATCAATTTAGAGCCATAAATGGCAAAGTTCGGAAAAAAATGTAGAAGTCCTGAAAAAAAATGTAGAAATATAATAATTGTTGCGATATCAACGGGTCTGGCAAGAACTGGGGAGTCAGCCAGCCACAATTACATGTAAATACAGTGTACATATAAGTCCTGAAAAAAATGTAGAAGTCCTGAATATTTGCAACACTTAATGAAAGGTTCCTAAATAACATCACTAAAAGTTCCCATCCATCGGATGTGAGCTTCAGCCGCCCTCTTGGAAAATGGCCAGTTTTTTTCCCGTATAACTTCTGAACTGTTGCTCCAATCCAGAGTCCAGAGTACGAAATGTTCAATGCAAAGTTGACTACAAAAACGTCATATACACTTTGCCCGTCCGAGCAACCGTTGTGGCCAAAAAAAAAGCAATTTAATGTTCAGTTAATTCCGTGACAAAGACCTAGTATAGTAGGGTGGCTTAGCACTTCACTTTTTCACTTTCTATGCAAAGCATGAAATTTGCTCTAGACACACGCTAGTGTGTCGCACCAAGTTAGGCAACAAACATCATAATAAACATCACATCTATTCAATTGTCGAGGATGTAAACCATTGTAGCGTGGCGCCATAGCGTCAGTGTCTTATATCTTGAAGCATAGTTGGGCACATTTGAGGTATTTGGGGAAAAAAAAATAATGCGGTACAAAAGCTTAAATTGTGTTGAAATCAAGAGCAATGACCCACCAGATAAAAATTAACTCTTGTAGGAATGCCAGCTAAGCTGCTTTAAATGCAAAATCTGACCCTCAATAACGTTGAAAATGTGTAACTAGCTAGCTAGCTAATTCTGGTCCGCTCATTCCCATGTTAATTTCCTTAGGGTGATTATTCATCGATACCGAGATAACGGGAAAGCTTCCAGCTATGAAATTGGACGAATGGCTGCAGTACGATACGAACTGCGTACCTTTTATGGTTTGGAGCCTAGGGGTGTAATAAGGATGGCGCGTAAGTACGAAAATATTGTTATAACCATTGTTAGTATTGTCAGCATCGTCTCTCATTGGACATCCAAAGTTCGGACAATGACAACGTGTATACTGACGTGCGTGCCTAGACACACACTAGTGTAGCACGATAAATCTAAATGTTGCCGAAGAAACTGTATTTACGTCCAAATCACGAAAACAAAAACCAACTCTAAAAGCAAACCAAAATAAACAAAGCCAAAAACTGATGAAGAGGCTGCCAAGTTGAGAGTGGTTCGGCCCTTCAAAGCAGTGATATCAACACAACCAAAACTAAAGAAATAACTCAAATTACAACAAAATTAAAACCAAACCAAAAACCTGTAAACAGGTGACCAAGTTGAAAATGGTTCGGCCTATAGGTAAAAGGTATTATCAAATTGTGGAAACCCAATTTCTAGTTGATGTGCCACTTTATTACACATCTGCACGGTAGTGGAGTTGAGTCTAATACACAATTAAAAAAAGGATTGATATCATATCAAAAACCAAAATTGGTAAAAGGGGCCGCCAAGTTCCGAATGGTTCGGCCCTTCAAAGGCAGAGCAGAGCACATTGTTTCACATTGTGCTTTTGATTTGTCGACAGTTGGTAGTTGCGGACAAAAAAAAATTTTTGTTTTTTTGGGGAAGGTGGTATATGCCACTGCCTCCCACCTCAGGAGGGTTTTGAACTTGATGTTACTGCCATTTTTTCCTCCAGTTACCCTTTATGTGCATCTATACCGAGCATTTTCATGCGTTATACAGAAAGAGAATAAGTGAAGTGCTAAGCCGCTCTATTACAATAGGTCAGTGTTACAGAATTAACTCAACATTACGTTCCTTTTTTTGACACACAGGCAAAGTATATGACTTTTTTTTGTGTGGCAAACGTTACATTGAACTGTTCGTATTTTGGACTTTTTTCTAGGATCAACCGTTCAGAAATTAGACAAGAAAAGCTGTTTTCGGGTGCCATTTTCCAAAATGGCGACCAGAGCTCACCTACGATGAATGGGGACTTTTACTATGTTATTTAGGACCCTTTCATTGAAGTGTATGCACATTTTCAGAACCTCTACAAGTCTACATTTTTTTCCACTCTGGCCTAAATTGTCTGGATTGGTTGTTCTTGGGGATAAAATTACGTAAATATGAAAATGTCTATCCTTCATGATTCAAGTTGTTTCAAAAGCCGAACGTTAGTACAGCTGTGCAGTCTGTAAACACCAGCTGTCTCCTCAACTTACGCCTTGACGATATTCTAAAACTCTGTATTTGGGTTGACACAGCTAATGTTTCCATGTAGACTTAATATCGTGCAAGTTGTGTATAAACAGACGCAGTTATACAAAATGGTTTTTAAATGGTCTCCTTTTTGCGTTTATTTCTGAGTTGACCGATTTACTCAGCAGTTGCTCAGCAGTTTTTTTTACTTGAATGTTAAAGTGTGCGGTTTATCATGCTCATGCTTCAAGCGAAACTCGGGTCGTTTCCAGAATTTTATTCCATCCTTTTGAACCACATGTTGAACCAATCGCATCTCCGTCGAATTGTGCAATCTGTCATTATTATTTTGAAATATTGTCAACAGGATATTGAGGGGAAAAAAATCTTTACAATGATGGGCACAACACGGAATTTAAAATAAACTTTAAGCCAGGAAAGGCTTTCAATTCGTCACATTTGCAGATAATTTAAATCAAAAAAATTAAGAGGGTAGCACCCCAAGTTTACTGGTTAATAGGATTAATCTTGTTAGGCCAACACTTTTATAAAAAGAAAAAGACTGTCTCATTTCTTCCCCCCTTACCCGACTTTTCGTCCTTTGCAGCCTTATTAATTGTGGCAGTGTTAATCTTACTGTCATAGATTACAATTTATTTGGTTCTTGCTGTGACAGTGACTCCACAGTAGTTCGTAAGTATTTCTCTATTTTGATTTTAAATAAGTCGGTTCTAAAGACTACAATTATTTAACCAAGGGAGAGGTATTGTAATAAATTTGTTAATTCTAATTTCGTATAATGTTCCAGAATTCGTGAGGAACTGCATTACCAGGTGAAAATACAGTGACTCAAAAATGTTTCCTTTCCAATTAAGAATTATTAGTTGCCACCAAGTTGCTTAACTTTTCGTCACTTTCTTCCCAAATGACCACGAAAATTCTAATAAATCTTTCGGTATAGTATTGGGAGCGTTGTTCGAGTTTTCACGGTACACTGGTCTGGTACCAAAATTACAAACTGCATAAAATACCGTTATTGTTTTAACTTTAGGATAACGACCGAAAACTAAGGCTTATTATAAAACAAGTTAGAGCGGGCATTGTCCTATAGTGTCCCGAGGTTTTCGTCTGTTATTCCTTATCGTGCCTATTGATCTTACAAGAGAAAATTCGATTATCGCATAACAACAAATTCCTTGGCAATATATATGCTTGCCCGTGTAACAATGTCGGTCACACTATTCCAAAAGGTCTTTTAAAAAACTCTTTAAAAAATCTTAATGCTTGTAAAGGAGCTACTCGTCGTTAAGTTTTCCTAGCTTGAATGGTGATGGGGCATTCGGAATTGAGCAACGATGCTTAAACACTCGGCTTGCATGACGTCCCAAGACTTCGACTGTTTCAGTATTTTTGTTTTGGTAACAATTTATCATTTCAAGCAAAGATGCTCTGAACACGAAAAAAGTGAAATGATTGTGGTCTCAAGGGGATATTCGTTGTTTTTTTGCTGCTTGAACGGTGATGGGGCCCTTCGGAATCGGGGCAACAAACACTGCCAGTCAATCAGGCTAGAATGCACTGTCAGAAGTATAGCTGATGCACACACGCCATCCCCCTAGCATAATAGCAAAACTGGGGCAATGGTTAAAACATTGTTTAACCATTGTTATATCAGGTCACGATATTGCTTTGAGGACCATCAGCAACAATTTAGGCCATGAGAAACATGCAACCGTACATTGGAAACAATTGCGGTGCGCACCATCCATATTCCTGTAGTGCCACGATGCTTGGCCACATTGTTCACCAGCGACAAGTTAATGAGTTGTTGAGGACCAAATAAAACTCGGCTTTTGATTAAATCTTGGTTTAAAAACATGACGCTAAAATTCTTAATTTTGAGGCCTTGGGGGGTTGACGTGATTATACGGCTTATTTGGACTTCGTGACCCAAGTTGAATTGTTTAAAAATATTAAGCAATTATTGGCACATGTTGCCTGGACTACATCCTGCAACAATGCATAATAAAGTGTGATGAGATAAAAAAAAATTAACTAACAAATTTTAGAACTGGGTGCCATGAGTGATCACCACAAGAAAGCTGTAATGACAGTAACATTGGAAGTGCGGGCTAAAAAGACAACACTTTGTTGTGACCATCCATGTGTCCTGGTTTTATAATAGTACCCGTTTTCGGTACAATTGCTTTCTAATTAACACTGGCGGTAGCCAGTGTTAGTAAGGGTCAGCCTAGGGTCTCTGTGTTAAACTCTTAACTTTGAGAGCTTATAACGCCGTCAAAAGTCAACATTTTAAAACCAAATTTGGAATCCAGCCTCGACTAGTCAAGGCCTCTCTACAGTCCAAAAATTGTGAAATTCGGTCCAGCCAAACCCGAGATACAGAGAGGGGTCAAATAGACAACTTCTTGTTCTGCTTCTTCTTGATGATGATGTTGTTCTGGGGATACTTTCGTCTGTCCTCTCTACAGGTCAAACCATTTGTCCTATGAATCTGGTTCTTAGCTCATTTTACAGGTATTGCTCTGTAGATGTGCCCTTTCCATAAGGCATTTTCTAATTGGTCAAGTGGTTCAGGGGTTATGGAGCTCTAAACGACCAGATTGATTGTTTTACATTGTTTTAAACATTGTTATTATGCAACAATGCCAATTTGCAAACGCCAGCTGCAAGACTGAAGATTAAAGGATTTGTTTCAATTATTAACAGTGTTAGTAAGAGTCAGCCTAGGGTTTCTGTGTTAAACTTTCAATTTGGACCGATAACTGCACTGTTTTACAGTTTAGCTGCAATTCTAAAAGTAACACGAATTAATAAACAAAAAGGGAACGTTAAATGTTTAGAGTAAGGGTCTAAAAGTCAAAACCTAGAAGGAACACGGACAAGCTTTGACAGTAAGGGTCTAGGTAAAAAATTTTGTAAGAGGCTGGTAAGCATTGGACCCTTACTACCCGGTGGTCAGAAATAAATACATTTTGACGAAAAACTGGAAATCTTCCTACAAAGACCCATGTGATGATCCAGTGGTTGGTATACGTTTGCTGCTTTGTTTTATGTTGAAAACTATTTGTCCATTTAGTAACATGGTAGGGTATTCTCAGCAGAGAGCATTACTGGTTATCTTCCACCGTAAATCTACGAAATATAATAAAAAATTCTAAAGCATCAAAAGACAAAATGCCAAACTTCACAAGAAAATTGTGTTCTTAAAGTTCTATAACAATATTCTAAGAACAAAGAAACCTGATACAACCGTTCATACACATTCTGGCCGAATAGAGTAGACCTAAGCTAACCACCGGGTAGTAAGGGTCTAATGCTTACCAGCCTCTTACAAAATTTTATACCTAGACCCTTACTGTCAAAGCTTGTCCGTGTTCCTTCTAGGTTTTGACTTTTAGACCCTTACTCTAAACATTTAACGTTCCGTTTTTGTTTATTAATATTTTATTGTTTGACTGATTTTACTCTTCCACAACATGACCTGTTGTGCACCTGACCCTCCATGCATTGACTTACACAACAATGTATATGTTGTGGAGTCTTCACAACAACGTTTGTCATGCTGGCATTGTTGCTGTAGTCGGGTAATGTTGTGTACGTTGACTGGTTGATGTGAAAAATAATTGTCTTTTATATAAGACTTGAGATGACTGCACTGCAAATTTAGTGTCGCCCGTGGTTGTTTCCAAGTGTTCGGTAGGAGTGGCCTAAACGTTAACAGACAATGTTTCTTCCAGGAATATTCCTCTTTTCCTCCCGTGCCCTCTCCCTCCTTTCTTCCCATCTTTCCCTAAAAGACTTACTTTGTAATGCTTAATGGTAACAGGTGC
>JAHWFP010143900.1:0-12779 GCA_023313725.1 Lithobius niger | reverse complement strand
CGGTTTTATAATTAACTGTTTTCATATTATAAAAGTTATTGTAAGTTGTTTTGCCCTTTTTAAAGTAAGGAAACTGTGATAATAGACTATATAAGACCTGGTCGGATGTCTTATATGTTGTCGTAAAAATGCATGGAGTATACAGTAGACACAGCACAAGTTTGTAACGTAATATCCCTGTGATACGGTAAAACTGGTGGTAGCGGTTAAAATAATTATCATTCCATACTTAATGTTTTTCAATTAGTTTGAAGATCATTATTTGACAAATTCCACCATTGCACCAACCGTTTAGGGGAAAAAGGGGAAATAGTTTCCATCGGTTATCTCAGGAGGGAAATGGACAATTTGACTTGCAGTGGCTACATAGAGAAAACAACATTGTGACTGATGCTAGTTTTTTGTATGCTTTTAAGGAAACCCGAATTTGTATGCTGTTTTTTTTTTTCCTAATTCGGGATGGCCTAAGCATCTTGTAGGCCATGAATTGGAAATGTCCCAAAGCTCCCCCTGAATGACGTGAGTAACTTCACTGCACGCTTTTCGTTCACCGTTAAACACTTAGCTCTTGGCTACGAAGGTGTTTACCCGCGTTGTCATTGCAAAGCCGAAATTGTGAGTTCCACTTTCGTCCAAATTTGATTTGATTTTTTTTTTTTTCGTTTCCTGCCTCTCAACTGAGTATTCGAATGCCAGAAAATGTGAACGGAAAACGAGTTTGTGGTTCTAAATCATTAATCCTCCACCAACTTTCACTTATGTATTCTGGGGGAAGGGGGGGTGGGGGGTGTATGGGCTCTGTTGCGCTGACGGAAAACGTATGCTAGGTTGGTTGTTACCGTAGTGATCGATTAGGTTTGCTCCAAAGTCAAAGCTGCAAAGGTACCTTCTTTTTCTAATATATCATACATTTTTAACAAGTACTAAATTAAAAAGAGACGTGCCAAGCACTTAAAACGACATGTATGTGGTGATAGCCTGATCACTGATAAATATTTGACACCAATTTGAGCTCTTGAAAGAAGATGCTTATTTATTTCATAGCAACATTAGCTGCCTTCAATATTGTAAAACTCAAGAGGAGAGGGAAGTAAAAGTAAGTTATTAATTGAGGAGTGTCGTACACGTCAGTTAGTGCTAAATACGAACTAAGTCACGCTTACGTCACAAGCTATATCCAGGCACTAAGCTACGTACTATGTTGAAAAAAAAACATTTGTCACTACAAACTCGATGCAGACCAACGAGCTTGAAACGAATGTAAGGGTCGTTCAGAGGACTGTCTCAACGTTTAAAACTTGAATGTACAGATGGGCTTTTATGTGCACAACATAATGGAAGCTACCGCCCTGAATTGTTTTGTTTGGAAAAAAAAAAAAAAACCCATCACCAACATCTGAAATTGTGAATAAAATACAAAAAAAACACCACACGTCAGTAGCTCTACTGAGAACCAACCATACTGAATTTTTAGCATCTTTGTCGCTCAACTCGCTGAAAAAAAACCTTCATCATATTTTACTGGTAATCAAAATTACTGAACATAATTCTATGGCTTTCCGTCTCGAGATAACCTTCACGATTAAAAAGGACATAAATCCCAATATTTCCTTATTAAGGTTCAAAAGTATTAGCTGCTTTAGCAAAATTTTAACAGGTAAAATATTAAAAATATGTAAAATAATAGGTATATCCTAGTTTTTACAGGGTGAACAGTTTTGGAGAGTTAACTGTACAAATGGAAGCATCAAGTTTAAGAACTCTGTTCTTTCGACTGTTCCTTTTGTTTGGCTTGAAGCTAGAATGTAATAATGAAATATTATTCTTGGTGAGTTATGGGCTGGGAAAAGGGAAACTTTCTTGCAATTAAGTCGATTGATTTTTGTTCCTCTTATATTGCGCGGTTTCCCTGAAGGTCTGGCAGACGGACGTGAATCATTTATGATGTGGCATTGGAGCAGAAATAAGTCTTTAAAAATGCATTGCTGCTAGCTGCCATTTTCTTGAAACTTCAAAAGCAAGTTATAGATTTGGTGCCAGATTCGAACCCTTTATGCTGCGTATACGCAAGACCTGTTGTATTTTCACATGTGTTGTATTGTAGCCAATTCTTTGTCAGGCCTTCGTTTAGTGTTGTACATAAATTAAACAATTAACGTAAAGAAATAACATCCCGGAAATAAAGCAGTCTATTGAGTATGCTTCCGTTCGTGATAACGAAGCATACAGTCTGGCTTAAAAGACTTTGCCTTTTGAATAGGCAAGATAGACTAATGTAAGAAAGAAAAATAACTGCACCAACCAGGACTTGAACTCAGGACGTGCAGCATACAAGGCCGAGCTGTTCAGCCGTGGTGACCTAACATATACAAGGAGTAACAACAGTAGCTTTTTAGCCTACACAATAAAATAATGGATGCAATAAATAAACAAGAAATTGTCCAGTAATGTGTCAATGAAGTGAAGAGTTAGCTTCGTTAACCCTTTACCTTGTGTTTGATTTGTTGTGGGGGTGCAACAACTGTCACACTTAATTTGGAACTGTTAATGACGGTAGAGAATGAAGCTGCAAGTCTAATAAAATGAAGAAATGCAGATCTTGATGTAAACATGATGTACTTTAGCCAAACTGTTTTGTATAAAGCCATAGAGTGGTTTGCCGGGAAATTCGAAGCAAAGTAACTAGAACTAACCTGCAACTCGCAACAACCGAATAAAACAAACACTGAAGTGGTGTACTAAAGTTTTCGGCTTGCGACCAAATTCGCGGTTGGCCAAAAAGGCACTTGTAGTGAATCTTGGATTTAGACTGAATGGTTTTAGGCCGGGCAAAGCCTGATTTGTTAGAGGAGTATAATATATTTAATTCAACAACTTTTTTTTCAAAATATTAAAGATTAAGCATAGCCGAAAATTTTTTGTTGGTAATCTAAAAAAAAAATATGTAGTGACTTTGAAATGTTCCAAATACAAACCAACTGATTGATTTACCACTTAATTTGTGTACTAAATATTTTAGGTCCCTACCAGATGACACCTCGATTAGGATAAAGGGAGGAACTACCAGGCTTCAGCACATACTCTGGCTTATTCTGGACAAAATTTCTGCCCTACCATAATTGGAGGTTCCCCAGTTCGAATTTCCGAGTTTGCCTATTCCCTTAACTAGACTCCGTCTGTCTAAGGTGGAAAATTGAGCTTTCTGATAGTAGTATAGTTTCTTTTAATCTTGTCCGTTAGTTTGTGTCAGATGACAAACAATTTGTTGCACGTCTTTAGCCTGTTGTACTTTGCCTTACGGTTCAATGAGTCATTATGATAAAAAAAAAAAAATGTAAAAAATAATGCCGCTGAATGGCTGGCCAGCCAATTGCCCAAGGCCGAGTTTTATTACACTTTAATTATTTTTTTCACATAGTTGAAAGATGTCAATAGTGTGAGAATTAGGTCCTTGGGTACACGTGCTTGTCCGTCCATGCACCCAGTTCACATTAACCTAAAATTTCGCAATTTCGTACCTAGCAGAGCAATAGAGGAGTGGTCAAATAACTAGATCGTGATTGTAAAGTACTGTTGATTTTATGCTAAAGTTATTCGAGGGTAGTTGGAAGGTTACTTTTTTTGTTATTTCTAGTATTCAGGCAAGAACTGGGGAAAAAAATGAGAAGTTTTTCTCAAAGAGCCAGAATTTCAGCTGCACTTTGGCTGAGAATTTGTTTATGAATTCAGCCAAATTCTAAGAAAGCTTATACCTTATTCAATAGTAACTTTTATGAAGTTAAGTGGTTCTGAGGACTCCTTCACTGCCACGTTGCTGTGGAAAATCTTGGCAGCAGGGAGGGATTTTAGCTAAAATCTCTTCAACTTTATTTTTTAATTGACAGTTGTGGAAGATTGTTAGGAATCTATTTAGCTGTAGTAGAAGCTGATTTCGGAACAAAATTGTTAATGTAACATGTCTCAGAGAGGCAAAATTGTTGGTCTCTCGCCTGACCAACAATACACATTTTGATCATCCTAGATGTCAAAAATAGCTGATTAGTTGAGTTTTTTCTGTTACGTTTTCAGTTATGGAATTACTGCAGGCAACCGATGCTAGTAACTGATAACTGATTGCACGCTGGCTTTTTTCTAACCTTCCAGATTGTTCGTGGCTACTTGTCAGTCGACTTGCCTTTTTTTTCGAATTCACAGCATGTAAGACAACCGGGAGACATCCTTTGAAATTAGAAATACAATCAGCATGCTTGAAAGTGCAGAAAATGTTTTGTTTTTCAGTCTGGATGGTGTCAGCGTGGGACTCTGCCTCATCCATCAGCTCTTTAATTTAAAACCCTGTTAGAGGAGGTTTGTCGTCGGAAGTTCCTTATAAGACCTGCAAAGCGTTTCAAACCTTTTCCGACTGACTTCAGAAGCGTTGCGCTTATCGGCCTATCAATTTCTATTCTGCCTATCCTATAACGCACGCTGCCTTAATTTGCTGGTACCGTACTGATTGATGGGCACGATTCGGAGAACAGCTGCTACAATGGGCAAGCCAATATAAATGTTGGTTTTTCCGGTTTGCAGCCTGAGTTGTTGTATTAGCTTTTTCATGAGGGCCTACAGGTGGCAGGTACCCTACTGCATTGTGTAATGGGCTGAGAAGATAAAGTAGGTCTGGATTGTTGTTGTTAGGCTAGCTGCATCACAAACCTTCATTATATCACCCTAGTGTTGTTTGATGACGGTTGTGGGCAAACATTTGATGGGGTTAGTGCCTTACGTCCTGTTGGTTTTGTTTATCAAATATTGAAACCACTTGTTTAATCAAGTATTGTAGACACGTCATCACCTTTGATGATGCCGTAGATGATGTATATGCCACCCAAGTTCACTAACTTTTATGCTTGGTTGAATTGATTTTTTTTTTTGTTGTTCGGTTGTTGAAACCGAACAACATATCACATATAAATAACTTGTGAATCTGGTTTTACAGCTCGCGTGAAAGTGATCGAAACGCTTAAGACAGTTTGACATTAAGTACTGCATAAATACACTCCTCCCCCCAATCACTTTAATTCCTTTAGTTTTTTTTTATCCTGCGCATGGATTGATCTGCTCTGTCGTGGAATCCATCGGAACCTACAAGAATCGAAATAGTGATAATAGGCTATTTCCTAATTTGATAATTATTGTTTCTCGTGGGACTTCCAATGCATTCTGAAAACGGAAAAAAAATGACGTATGTGAACCATTGCCGACTGTTGGCCATGTGTTGCACACATCTGCCACCAATCTACAGTAATCATTAACCTTTTTTTGTGGATAGAATTTTGGTAAGAGACTAATGGCAATCTGATGAGGCAAAGATAGTTTGTGTACGCATTGCCATCTGCTTTGGATGGTATGGCTTAAACGAATGCTGTTGTTTCAGAGAGTGGCTGAAGAAATTGCTGTTAGACGGTTGCGTGGTCGTACGTTTCTTGTCAGTGAAGATCGTAGAATGTGCACAAACGTCCTACTGTATGCTAAAGATAAAATCTGAAACTAGAAGTATCAGAAGTTGATCTGATCAATATGAGAAAGCCCATTTGAAGGGTAAATACGGTGATATACACTTGATTGTTAACTATAGTTTGCCTTTTTAATTCGACGTGTCACACGTCAAATTAATGCGGTTGTGGCCAAAAAACGGATAGGCGATTTACGTCAGCGACATCTAAAAAACCAGACACATTTGTGCAATTATTATCCGAGGAACTTAAAGTCTAGTGGTGGGAGAAATGCAGTGTACAAGCTCAAAGCGTATTATGCTAAAAAAAAATTAGATTTTGGGTAAAACACTTTGCTAACCTCTAAGAAGGTCCTACTGCGATAAACCGTCGCCCGATAGTACACGATCAGTGGCTGACGTCAGCCCTGCCTCAGCGTAAAGGTGTGCGCTCAACGCCGATCATACGAAAAATTGCGGCGTGGGATTGCGCATTTCGGCAAGTCAGCTCTTCAACACTGCGGTCGGTTAGATGCTAACGTATACCTCGAGATGGCTCCAGTCTTTTCACGCAGAACAATACAAAGTGAGCCGTCACTTACCTTTGCGGTGATCTGGATAGTACACCGAATTGCTATGATTGAATCTGGACGGTACAATGAATGCGATGCGCGCATAGACTTTTGCTGTTAATTACTGCACTATCCACCCTGCTTTTCGGGTGCGATATATTACAGTATTTTATTACGCGTATTTGTGGTGTTGTTTCCTATTGAACGAGTGAGCAAAGCGAATGATGTTCTGTTTTCACAGTGGCGGACTGGCCAGAGGGAGGGAAGGGTGTGATATTCCTAATGGCCTCTGACTTTCATATTTTTTTAAAAATCCGTAACAGGAAGACTCGCGTAAGTTTTATTGGTTCGACATTAGTTTTACCCATAGATTTAAAATTACAAATAATGATAATATAGATAATTATAAAACGCTAGTAAAACAAGTACTTTGTATTGAGTAGCCTAACCAAAATTGGCCACTTGAAATTGCAGTGTTATATTCAATGTGGACTTTGTCACAATTTTCGTGTGAATATTTTAACTTTTGTTAATACACTAAAAAAGTGTAAATAAATTTAAAGTAGTCAAACTCACACACCCTCAGCGCAGTATGATTTATCTTCCTCCCACCTAATTACCTGCTGAATTTATGAAAATATGGTGTTCGAAGATTTAAAAAATGTAAAAGTCTGATAAACAAGAACAAAGGGAACGGAAACTGTAAAACAACGAAGCTTTCAGTTTTTTTTTTTTTTAATTATAAGAAAACCAATATCAGCGTCCGATGAAAACTTATCTGGTCAGTGATTGCATCGTCGCACACAAGATTCTGGCTCATTTGCCGTATCGTAGTAGCAAAAGTTAGACAATTTTGTGTAATATAATGTGCAATATAGTAGATATTCTGCAGTAAACCATGCATTCAGATTTTTTGTATTCTACCATACGACACGTCGACACACTGCATTTTGGTGTCGTATGTGTCATACGACACCAAAATGCAGTGTTAGTGCATCTTGTTTGTTAATCTTAACTAAATTCAAATAACAGTAAGACTAACATTCTTTACAAGCTTTATTTTTTATGTAATCGTGTGCCCCTAGCTTTTCTTACATTTTTAGTATGAATAGTTCTGTCCCCCATAAAAGAATGTTTTAAAAGTACGCCACATTTTGTTAGGAAATGGAAGCTTTCAGGTTCTCTTTTGATGCTGTCAACATCGATACTGGTGAACAATTCTAGCACGTCGCTTACATTGTGTTCTTAATACATATTTTGGTAATGGAAGTGTCATCGTTTTTCTTCATTAAAAAAATTCTTAAAGGTAGACGCGCTTTGCTCACAACTTTGTAAGCAACATTAATTAATTTATTCTACATTGAATCAAAATTAGGTAGCCTACAACTCTGATGGTAGTAGTCAAAACGGGTAAAAAATGTGCAATTCAGACTTTCTTCCGAAGTCCAAGTGGAAGGGTTGTGGAAGAAACGGGGTTGTCAAAACTAGGTGTCATAGAGATTTATACAAGTAATTTTTGCCTGTAAGGTGGTTAGTAACCAGGAAACCAGGTAATACAATTTTTTCCGTACCCACTGGAAAATTGGGGTGATCGCCAGCAACGCACCCGGACCGGTTCACTGGGCTCTGCACTAGTAGTATAGTGGCCGACAGAAAAAAAAACGAACAAAAAACACTATTATTTTGTTATGAGGCCCTGTGGACTGGTTAATCCCTCTTTTTTTTTTTCTGAATAGCCTAAATAAAAAATGTGTATCCTATGTGATAGGAATAAAATTTTATGTAATGCGAAAAGAATTCTATTCTGTGGGAAGTAAATATTTTCTAACTGATGGTATTTTCTATCCCATGGGATGTTCGATCTGATGGGAGGATATCTCCAATTTTGCATGGCGCCAAGTATTTCAAAACACCCTCAAGGTTTCCTTGAACCTGCAGGACCGGATCATAAGCTAACTTAAAACGGAATTTTCATTCAAAGCTACTGTGAAACTTATTGAGAGTTTTGCGAGTAAGCGCTTCCTTGCTGTGATAGCGTTGATTTATCAATGGAGGAAGTGGATGAAACTTTGAATTTATTGCGAGATGTGGCGACCATGCAAGTTGAATGTCATGCCCACTGCTATCAAGAGAGAAGGAACAGTAGTTCCATAAAAAGAAGGAAAAAAAAAAGGAAGACAGATTGCTGTTGAGATAAAACCTGGCGAGTGAGCATATTAAAATTGCTAACACACCTGGACGCTTGGTAAGGATGTAAGGAATCTCTTCCTTGGGCGTTGACTTACTTAGAATTGTGTTTTTGGAGTCAGCGAAGGAAATTCGGTGAATGGCTTTGGTAAGGAGTGCTATTAAAAGGAATGTAAATGAACATGAGACTTCAAGGAAGAAAGACACCAGTAAAGCTGCATCTTAACGCAGTTCAAACTTGTGTTTTAAAACAGCTCATCTAAAAAAAGCAAAGGATCTCATTATGGTATGTGCCACAACATGGGATTGTGTGAGCCACTTTTGTGTAACGTATTAATATTTTGTAAACGCCCATTTTCAAACAATGAATACCCACCTCACTAATTGAAGTGAACTCTCAAAGTAAAGTGGAACGTTTTGGTATTTTTAATGACTTCTTTTGTTAAAACAGTATAGCCAAGTTTCTACTATAGAAGAAGCATTACCTAAAAAGCTAAAAATCGTAGGGCTATGAGGGGCTTCAATATTTTAAATGGTCTTCCTACAAAGTTTATGTGATCGATGGGAAAAATTGCTGTTTGGGCACAAAACTGGTTTAAACTCAACTCTGACCTGTCTGTCGTGCGATTCCTTGAAAATCAGAACTAAAAAAAAAAATTCTGTCGCTAGTCGTGACGTACTAATGATATCTTGCGTGAATTCTTTTCCTTTTCCCTTGTGGATTCCCTCAGCACCAATTATTTTTTAATTATATAAATGCTGTTGTTACACAATGGTTTTCAATTGTTTTCAATTTTTTTGTACTATTTTTTTACGGTGCTTTTTCTAAAGTGTTTATCGTAGTAAGCTTATTTACTGATAATTTTTTCAAGAAGTGAAGTTTCGTATTAGTTGGCACAAGCTTGATGTCACCTTTGTAAATAAATAAATTTAAAAAAATTTGTATTTATGAACATTTATAAAGGTCCTTTCTTGTAATATACAAGTAGGCATGCCCTTTAAGTTCTAGCTAACATGGGAAATGTATGGTAGCACTCCATTCCTTGTAGTCCATTTTAAGTTGAAACCTTGGATAGAGTACTTCCACCCTTCCCCCCCCCCCCCCCCCCCCCCCCCAACTTGATAAGATTTAAAGGCAGTGTTTTCTGGTTTCGAGTTATGCGGGGTAGGCTGAAAAATTACTGGGTAAAACTATCTTTTACGTAATAAAACTGTGTAAAAAAATTAATCTAACTACTTGGGGATTTAAAGAGCAAATAAAACTAATAACTCTTTTACGCAGCATATTATATCTTACTACAAAAGAATTATGCAGTCAAGTAACACATTGAGCCCAGTTAATGCTCAGGGGGGTATAAATCAAATTACAACTTCTGTAGTATTAATGCTGAAATAAGTGGGATTTATGAAATCTGAATGTTTATGATTGTGTAATTCTGTTTGATGCCAAGCGCCTTAAAAAAAGCCATTGGCAGTCATGCAGGCAAACAACAAATAATAATAAAAAAAGAAAAGCCGCGATTGCTCTGTTTAGACAGCAGGTCGGCGTTTTTTGTTTAAAATTTGCTGGCTAAAGAAAATCGTCACGTTCTGAAGTGAGTGATTGCTGAAACTAGGACATTAGATAGTACTGGATCACAGCCAAACAATGAAGCCACTACGTAAGCTAGCTGCTAAGTAAATAAAAACTACAAATTTACTGAACATTAATGTGTGTTATGTATGGTGAGACAATCATTTATTTATTTTTTAAATAAGAATTTCATGCAAATTTGCCTAATGAACAGTTTTTCTACAGGGTGTAGAGAAAATGCACTGACTTAATAAACTGCATCCCATTTTCTAAATTAAACAAGACCCCCCCCCTGCCCCCGGGGGGGGGGGGGGATAGCATATTCTATTCTAGAGTGGTTTCAAATGTTCCTTTTTTATTTGTTTTCCCTGCTGTACTAAGTCACACACTATAATCTTGCTCAAATCTGATTCCGTTCGCCGTAAATATCTGAAAAAGTTGGGAAATATGCCCATTAAGCTGAAAGTCGGTTGCAAAGGGAGGGGGGGGCACCAATTGTATTTTTAATTTGTTTTGACCTTATCGGCAACCTAATCAACCATTTACAGACAGAACCTTGATATCGGGAGTTGAGAAAAATTTGCTTAGTCTGATTACGAAAAATTAGAAAAGATGCTGAAAACAAAAATTTGTGTGCAAACCCTTTTAAAGAAATCAAAACCGGATTATGTCTATTTCAAGCAAGGCACGACAGACTTGCATTGAAAATGATTTGTCAGAAAAAAAAAGTGTCCTGACTGCCTGAAACCTAGCAACTTACTTGGTGGCCGTGGCCTTGGTGGAAATTGCCATTGATTGTCAAGATATTAACAGGTTAGCTAGATGCCAACTTCCCTCATGCTTTCTATGAAGGTCACAATCTTACAGATGAATATAATTGTCGGCTAGTATTTGATCACGGATAAATATTGAATTCTTACTTGGAAAAATACATTTTTTTAAAATATATGTCTGCACGTTTTTTTTTTTAAAGTGACATAACCCAGTAGTTTCATGATGTTCATTCAAAATGTGTCAACTGGCGAATGAGCCGTATTTGTAAACGAATTGAAACTTTTGAAACTACTTCGTAAGTTTAGACATATGAAATATTTTATTAGGCTTGTTTTTATCGAAAAAATGTCGGCGGCAGGCTTACTAATAGTTTCATTGCTTGAATTCGATAATTTACTTGTTCACTACTAATGGGTAAGATTTTTATAAGGTTAGTATAAGGTTAGGTAACCTTAGGTATAAGTTTTATAAGGTTGTAGCCATCGTAGTGGATAAATATTTAGTCTTTTTCACGTTTGTTTATTTGTTGGCCAGTTTGTAGAGAATTCAATTTTTAAAATTTGTCTGAGGATTTTTTTAATGGGCATGCCTGCAAAGTGACTCCAGTAAAATGATTAGGGATGCACCGAATATTCGGTAATTATTCGGTATTCGCCCTATTCAGCCAAAAATTCAAGTATTCGGTATTCGACCGAATACTGATTTTGGCTGAATAGTGCTATTCTGTATTCGGCCGAATAGTGATATTCGGTATTCGGCCGAATACTGATTTTGGCCGAATAGTGATATTCGGTATTCGGCCGAATAGTAGTATTCGGTATTCGGCAGAATAGTGTTAAGATTTGTTGGTATTCGGCCGAGTATTTTTTAGTATAAATTTATGTAATTGTGTGAATGTAAGAATGTTTAGCTAAGCATTTAGTTTTTGGTTTGTGAGGAATTGTCTTCTGACATTTCTAAAAGATGGAAAAAATGATCAAATATTTTTAAATTACAGGTATTCGGTCAAGTATTTGGCCGAATAATTCGGTATTCGGCCATTATTCGGCACAGAACCGAATAATTCGGTATTTGGTATTCGGTTGTATATTCGGTATTCGGCAGTTTAACTATTCGGTTGTATATTCGGTATTCGGCAGTTTAACTATTCGGTTGTATATTCGGTATTCGGTAAATTTTGTATTCGGTGCATCCCTAAAAATGATACTAAAAAAAAATATGTGTTGTTCGTAGTACGACAGGGGCACTGTGAGATTAGTAGAGTCAAGTGAGTTTACTTGATTCTATTTCAAGTGAAAACTTAAGCTCACTGTTGTGCGGGTAGGTATTTATTAGGTTTCAGATGAATCTGTCTTTTAGTTTGATGTCCTTAACCTAAATTTTAACGAATATAAAATTATTTACGTTTTATTAGATTTGAGTACCACGCTCAATTAAAACTTTTTTTCAATGTTTTCGTGTAAGGTATTGCAAGGTTAAAAGATGTTTGTGAAAGTAAATTACTTCCTTCTATATAACAGCTGCTGTAGGCATACGTGTACTCGGCAGACTATTGCAGAAGTGTACTCTGGCTTGGCTGTTGGTATTTTAATGTTATCTGTGTGTATGTGTGTGTGTATGCGATTAAGAGTACTGTCTGATAACAACCTTTGTCGTCTTTTTCTGATTTCAGGGTGTGCCATGAGGTCCAGTGATCGTGGTCGTCAGTTAGGCGCCGCGACTTAGGGCCGCTGAGTGAAGCTATGGCCCGCCGTCGGACGGTGCGTTTCATAAAGACGTTGATAGTTCTCTTCTTTGTGACTCTTGTCTGGATGCAACTACACATCATCGGCGTAAGTAACAATCACAACACATTAACAGCCAGTGGAAGCAACAGTAATCCACAACCTGGAATAGCAGGACGGCCGAGTGGTAGCGTAGAGGATACATTTCTGGTGCCAGCGCAGCCGCTCGTATCGTATGTGAATCGTATGGTTCTGTCAGAACTTCATTTACGTAGTAACAATTGGTCTATGTCGTGGTCGCCACTAGTCAATGCTACAAGCAGTCCGACAATGCCACAGGATGTCACATCTAATAACTTAACGGATATAAAGTTAGCTATTGATGCCATCAATGCGGAAGAACATGTCTACAATGTTGGCCAGTTTGGGCCGTTAGAACCTGATGATATAGTGATTGTAGTACAGGTGCACACGCG
>JAHWFP010143897.1:18102-31154 GCA_023313725.1 Lithobius niger | reverse complement strand
CAACAACTTAACAACAACTTAACAACAACTTAACAACAACTTAACAAAACAACTTAACAACAACTTAACAACTACACCGATTAGTCTCTAAACATATGATGACTCTCATTGCCGCACTGGTCCTTGACACTGCCTACCTCCAAACAATTGCACGGATTCTTTAATTTTACCTATCAACAATCAACAATTTTGAAGAAAGTTCGATTTGGCAGGCACGGAAGCAAACACAGAACACGTGCACCAAGAATGACGAAGACGCTCATGTAATTGTTTGCCCTGTAACGAGTAGTAGTTAGTGGAAGAGTAAATTGGGCAAGGAGGCCTGATGGTTAGCATGACCGTTTTGTGTGCCAAAGGCCCCGGGTTCGAATCCGGCCTCAACCACCCCTGAAATTTGCGGGAAGAAAAGGGCCATGCAATGTGTCGTGCTCATGTCGATTGTGGCATGTAAAAGACCCTATAGAATTTCCGATGGGATTTACCAAGCAAAATTGTCCCTCTCTCCTTCTGGTGTCACAGCTATTGCTGGGAGCGCGTCGAACGCTAAAGTACCGGGATCAGTGCAACGTTTATTCACTATAGGAAAGGCAGAAGAGATTTGTTAAGGGGGTGGTCGTCATCTTGCATGGAAGGAAGGATCTGGTCGGATTTTTTTTTTTTGGGGGGGGGATAGCATTAACAACCACACCATTGCAAAAACAGCAGAATATGAAGCTAAAGTAATACACATAATAGGAAATGTGCCATGTGTAAACAATAAAAAAAATACACTAACCATTAACTGGTTGATTGATCATTTTGGTATAAAATTGAGTTAAGGGTCACCAAAACTATTGCAAAAAATTCTTTTACTTGTCACTTTGTAAAAACTTATAGGATACGCACACTAGTATTTGGTAAATGGATATTATTAATTTATTGTCGGTTTATTATTAATTAAAACCGACACTTTAATTTAAACTATAAAAATACCATATGTACTCAGTTTTGAGTCCTTTTCTTATCTGGTCTCATTTTAATTATAGTTATGAACTGTACAACGAGCAAACTGTGTGTGCGGGGGGGGCTTCAAGATAAACATGCAAAGAGACTCCAATCAGAACAGCAGGAAATTCACAGCCGGATAATACGACAAAAAACGAAAGGTGTAATTTAAGATTAGGTTGTTTTGTGTTAGTAAATATAGTCAGCCACCCACTAAGTGCGGTTAAGCCACTGATTGCAGCTAGCCCGAAAGTAGTTAGATCATTTTAAGAATTGTTAAGACCGTGTACAGTGTCTCAATATGGTGTGACGGGGGAGGAGTCACGTGCACGTGACACACGTAAGTCACCAGACGCAATAATTGACGTCTGTGATCTGTGATAAGATAAAATAATTATAAGCCCCTGACGTGCTTATATGTCAACGCACGTGTACAATTGGCAGCCAACTGCTGACAAACACGCTCAGTGAATCTCATCTAAGACACAAGTACGGTCGTATATTCCAAAATTTACCCTTTTCACTATGGGAACAACTACAGAAATAGAAGGTATGTTTTATTTTATTTGTATTTACAACAAAAGAATTTATAATTACACGATTTATTTGTGCAGTTTATAAACTTTTCTCAAAGGGGAATCCATAAATGATCCTGGTTACAACTAGGACCACCGTAGACGACAAGATCTGTACAGCATTCTAACGGAATCGACAGATAAAACTTATTTTCGTGTGTTTCTTGGGGGTTGGGGGGGGGGAAGGGAGGCCCTAATTCTCAATCTGATACGTGTGTATGATATAACGATGAAAAAATGCCTACTTGATGGGCTTTTTATTAATTTTTTTTATCATCTTGCTTAATTGTACGTTAATATGCTATAAATCGTACGTAACTCCAAATTTAGCCAACCCCCTCCCCTTGATAGAGAACTAAGCTTTAAAGCTGGAATATCAGACATCCCGAAACGCTTTATTTTTCATGAATTCAGTGTTTAACAATAAGAAATTTAAAACGTAGGCTATGAACGTCATGGCATCAAACGATAAACCTGAATTTTCCAATAAATTGTATACTTACAGGGTGCCCCCCCCCCCCCTGCATCATTAAACCCGGAATCATTTTGTTTAGCCCAGCGTCGTATTAAACAGAATAAGTTTGAGTGGGGTGATAATTTCGGCTCAGGTAGCAAGGAAACATAAATTCACCACTAAATTACGTTCCACAATTCGTTTTTTGTTCCAGTTCTCGACTAAGGTTGAAAATGTCGCAGTAATTTTCAAAAAAATATACGTTTTAAGTTGAAATGAACATCTATTCGCCATTCATTCAACCATCTTGTCCAAAAATATTGGAGGCTTATGAGGCGTTTATTCTCCACTTATTCAACCATTCTCCACAACGTTTGAGGTTTATGGAACGTATTATTATGTGCCCTGCTATCGATATTTCATCATAATTGAATACGAGAAAATAATAGCTTTTTTAACCTTATTAGTTTTAACTACATAACGATAAAAGTGACAAATTAGTGAAATTTGGTCGAAATACGGTTCTTCAAAATATTTTAACCATCTCTCACATTTTAACGTTAAATGATCGTACCCACGCTATACCTGTGGTAAGATGTACCAGAAAGCATATTTAGAACGCTCATATTGTATTACATACAGTTTAACAAAAAAAAAGGTAATTAATAAAGAAAAACTATAAATTATTCGTTCTACCATGTCTCGATTAAAAAATACTGTGCAGGATATTGTGCACTGACGTATATACCACACTGCGTATACCAGCTCAGCACCTATACACGAATTGTATACGGTAGAACACAGTTTGTGTAATATTTGGCTCACAAAGTACATAAAATGTGTACTAACAGCATGGGCTACACATTCGCGTGGAGGTTCGGATGGCAGGCAATGATATGATTTAGCGTCTTCACTGTGCAGACAATCCATCTTTGTCTTCTTGAAGCACTAGAATTTGTAGATATCGGCAGTCAATACATTTCATACACATTTGTAAATTTATTTTTGTTTGACTAAATAAAAAAACGTATTTTTGTAAAAGTTCTTTTTTATTTATCAAAAAAATATTTTACGAGTTTCAAAACTTTCATGCAGTAGAGTGCGAAAACTCTCATCCTTCGATTTTCGTACTATGAGAGATATAGCTGCATGGAATGACGCGACACCGTACGTGTTAGGTCGGCGATCGTTCGAAACTATTTTACACAAACCCCCTATAAAAAATTTCCTCGCGTTTAAATAAACTAAGACCCCAATTTAAGCAATCTTAAGCATAGACATGATCGTCAAAAAGATTATGATCAGTCGATCTGTGAAATCAGGAGGGGTAAAAGAAACAACGCTCTATTTTAATAATAAGCAATTTGTTGCCGGAACAACAGGTGTGACAAGGATGGCGGGGATCACTGACTGCCAGCCTTAATAGGGGCTGCATTAAGATGCGTGTAAAAGAATTTTAAAAAATAAATAAAAAGGGAATGTGAAGGCGGCAAGGTGAAAACTAATGCAAGATGAAAAAATTAAAAAAGCTATATAGCTGTAGGTAAAATAAAATTCACAAAATTCAAAAATTGAATGGCCAAAGGAAAGGTGGGAAAGAATTAGGAGAGGTTGGATAGTATCTCAACTGCCTTACCACCAAGGTTAGACCTGCCAGAGACACAAAAGGTCCCCGATGATATCGCCAGTCGAGGGGAGAAGAAGAATGGTGAATGGCCAATTGCCACATAGCAAAACAAAGAATAAAAAATGTAAAAGAATGTAACGATTTTAAAAGTCTTTACGTTCATAGAACGTCACATTAAAAATAAAGTAATTTAAATTATATGATTCACCTGGCTACAGTTAAAAAATGAAGAAACACCCCAGTAGAGATTGTCAAAACAAAGAGTCAAATGTTAAACACAAAATTCTGCTTTTAAGAAATCGGGTTAAGTGGTTTGTGCTTAACAACCACTTGAACATATTCACGGAAGGTGCCATAACTGTCTGCGGAGACAGGAAATTCCAAGCGGGGACCACCCTTACACCAAAAACATACAATCGACGGCAGTCAAGTTTAGTAATAGGAATGATGATTTTGTAGGGGTGTCCACATTTTTTGGAGTGTTTAAGTAATTTGAGGCGTCTATCCCTAAAAGTAGCAGGGTCAATGTAAGGGCGCGTTTAGGCAACGCCTTGCCTTTTCATTTCGCAGCTAGACGCTACGAGTTTGGGAAAAAAAAACAGAAATGTTTCATCATGAGCAATTCTTCAGTTTATTGTCACGGATTATAAGTCTGCAAGCATTTACTCAAACGATGTCGAATTTAGCTAATCCTGGTAGCGTTGTTACCATGGCAACGATATATTTGTTGTTGCGATTAAATTCTAGCTGCAGAGGCGAGCCGTTGCATAAACGCACCCTGAGCGGGTTTGCGCAACGGCAATTTTTTCGCTCACTAGCTTTTACTTTGTTAATAGTAAATTTTCTGGCTGCTTCTCGTATTTACCGGAGCATGCGGCTTTCTAGTTATCTATACGTAGTTACCACGACAACGACGCGGACGCAGATCTTCTCCTCGTGCCTCGCGACACGAAGCGTGCAACATGACAGCGTCTATTTATGACAACAAGAAACAATTTTTACTGCAGTACAATACAAGACGTTGTTTCTGAGTGCTGGTTTGTCTTCGATTTGATAACCTCGAAGTGGACGCCATGTTCGATTTTGAATTCTCTCAGCAAGCGGATATTTATTCTACCGTTGTCTAATCGCTCCCAAAAGCTGTTCTTTGAGCGCGAATAGTAAATTTTGGTAATAGTGTGAAATAACAACATTGTTGTAGCAATGTTTAAAATTGGTAGCTAAAAATTGGTAGCAAGGTTTAAAATTCGTATTGTTATGTGTTATCTGTTACCGCATTCATTTAGTAGAAACGGGAAAAATAATCGTAAATAAACAACTGTTGACTAGCAAATAGCGGTCAGCGAGCGAGAAGGCCTCGTTTATAAACGCGCCCTTATAGCACCACACGCAAAACGCGATCTATGCGATCGGTCCACCGGGACCCGAACAATGTGTGGAGCAGGAATTAGCATCCTGACCTCCAAATCAAGTCAAGACCAGTTAGAATATAGCCACTAACCAATGCATATACAGGGTGTTCGGAAATTGGTGTCAAATATTTTGAGGGTCCGCTGTGTGATCAAAGATAAGAAGAAAAAGTCCTATAAACATGGGTCCGGAAATGCACCAGTCTTTAGTTACAGCCCCCCCCCCAGGGTTGGGGTAAACAGTTCTTAAATACCTCGTAATGATTCACCGTTTCCATTCCAAACTCAGGATATGTGCCATATCATACCTGGTATTTCAGTACTTCATAATACAGTATTGGGTCGCACAACTTATCAGAGGGAGAGGTAATTTTCTTATGGGGGGAGGGATCAAACGTGGGGGAAGAGAGGAGTAACTGCTTTGGTCTTGTACTTTAATGAAACAAATTGTACATACCAGAAAAAACACATCGTATCACATTACTGTGTGATTGAAAACAATCGAGAAATGAAACATCATTAAGTAAACAGAAGATGGCTACTCAAAGTTTTACTGAGTATCATTGCATTTGCGGCTCTGCTGCATTTAACTGCAATCCGCATCCGCAAAAGACCTCCTCTCCAGAACATTCTGTGACAAGCAACTCAAAAAGATAAATACGATGGAAAACAAACTAAACGTAAGCGTTTTATCATAGTAGGTGCTCAAAATGACCCCCCTCTGCCTCGATGCAGTTCCGAAGCCGCTGCGCCATGGACCGACGAACCCGTTCAAAGATTCCAGGGGTTGTGCGAATCTGGTTGCATCCATCCACAATACTTTGGCGAAGTACATCAGCATTGGGAATTGGTGTACTGTACACGAGTGACTTTAAGTGTCCCCAAAGATAAAAGTCTAACGGGTTTAAGTCCGGAGATCTAGCAGGCCATGCTATTGGGCCTGCACGTCCAATCCATCTGTCAGGAAAGTTTCCATCAAGGTAATGTCGGGCCAAAAGGCTGAAGTGAGCAGGTGCACCATCGTGCATAAGCCACATTCGTATCCTGACTGCCAGGGGAACGTCTTCCAGTAGTTGGGGCAAGTCATACTGGAGGAAATGGAGGTAGGTTTCTCCATTTAGGCGTCGAGGTAGAAAAAAAGGCACTACCAAATGATCACCAACAATTCCAGCCCAAACGTTTAGACTAAATTGTTGTTGATGTCTAGATTGTTGTACCTCGTGCGGATTTGCATGGTCCCAAAGATGGTTGTTGTGATAGTTGAATATGCCATCACGTGTGAAGCCAGCCTCATCTGTAAACAGGATACACGGCAGGAAATGAGCGTCTGCTCCACATTCATGATTCAGTCGCACACAGAACGCTCGTCGTGGTGGAAGGTCGGCCTCGCCAAGACCTTGGACACGTTGCAAATGGCAGGGGTATAGCAGGTTATGATGCAAAATGTCCCAAATCGTCAAATTACTGACACCCTCTCTGCGTGCAATACGTCGTGTGCTATCCGATGGATTTTCTGCTATGTGCTGGAGAACTCTGTCTTCCAAGCCAACAGTTCGCACAGTTCTGGGTCTTCCAGCATCCGATGTCCGTCTCCCAAATGAGCCTGTTTCCCGTAAGCGCTGGTGGATACGACTGAACGTTCTAGCACATGGCAAGTTCCTGTCTGGATACCTTTGAGCGTAGAGACGTCGTGCTTCCAATGCATTTCCATCTGCAAGACCATACATGTAGTGCATGTCTGCCAGTTCGATGTCTGGATACTCCATACTTAGGGAAGAGAACTACCGAACAGTAAACGTGAACAAAGGATCACAATGTCACCTTTAGATTTAAGTCATCAAGTGATTTAACAAACCCCTGTATTAACAAGAAGTCGTCTGTCAACCCCGAAATGTGGACTCTCCAAATGGTGTTCAAGGTCACCTTGTACAGATATGCGAATGTTCAATTTGAATTTGTGATTACAGTACTTTTTCGCATCACAAACGTTGTTGTTTTTGTCAATAAATGTTATTACATTCTGGAAGGGAGATCGTAACAGGGGGATAGCAACTAATGAATGGCAGAGCTTGCCCGCTGTAATGTAACTTTTAAGACTTCTAAGTTATTGTTTTTTAGAAGTTGGGTTTTCAAGGATTTTTGTCTTTAACACTTAAAACTACAAAGAATCTGAGGTGGAGATTTACCTCCAAATCAAAACCAAGTTTATGCGATGATTTTTGTGGAAGCTGGAGCGTTAGACAAAGGCAACAAACAAACAAACAAATAAGCAACCAAATTCAAATGTGTGGGTTGAGTACAGTAATGTTGTTCTCGCCGCTTCGGCCAATGAAACAAGTGATCATCCGAATTCTAAGGATTCCCCCACTTTTACGTTTTAAGCTTCTTTGCTTGAAGAGTAGAAAACAAACACATTAAATCCCTCACTTTTAATGGCGAGGATACCCGATTGATAATGTTTGGTGCTCTCCACAGAGATGTACGTACAGTAGTTGTTTTTTTTTTTTGGAGGGGGGGGGGGGGCACAAACTTGGAAAACGATGTAACCTACTTGGTCTTTACACGTAATGAAAGAAAGTACAGTACTACTTTCGATTGTTTTCAATCACACGATGTGTTTTTTCTACAATTTGTTTCATTAAAGTACAAGACCAAAGCAGTTACTCCTCTCTTCCCCCTCGCGTGGGTGCGCCCCCCCCCCCCATAAGAAAATTACCTCTCCCTCTGATAAGTTGTGCGACCCAATACTGTATTATGAAGTACTGAATGAAATACCAGGTATGATATGGCACATATCCTGAGTTTGGAATGGAAACGGTGAATCATTACGAGGTATTTAAGAACTGTTTACCCCAAACCTGGGGAGGGTTGTAACTAAAGACTGGTGCATTTCCGGACCCATGTTTATAGGACTTTTTCTTCTTATCTTTGATCACACAGCGGACCCTCAAAATATTTGACACCAATTTCCGAACACCCTGTATATGAGACTCATAGGTCGTCAGGCTGAGTATCGGCCCTGCGAACCTTTCAGGATCGAATGCTTTCACTTACTAGGGTTAATAAATACTCAAATATAGGCAGATTGCTAACATGAAGCATGAGTACAGGAAAAGCCAGAAAAGTCAATTTTTCTTCCTCGTTTGCGTATATACTCAATTTAGCATATCATCTGGTTTAAACATTTCTAAGCTATATGGAAAGCATAGTGCAGGTAAAACTGGCGAACTGCGAGATGTTTCAGATTTTCTTTCTAGTTCGAAAGTATTATGCTACCATGGTTGATCTTCGAAGTTATTATTCGTTCCAGTAACAATTCTTCTCAATTATTTTCAGGTACACCTCTCAGCTTCGAGATGAAAGATTTCGTGGCTCAACACACAAGTCGAGACTGGCGAAACTTGGCACGTCATCTTTTGGAGACCAAGGGAAATTGGATGGAGACCGAAGCTCTTATCGATAATATCGATCACGGATATCGATTCATTCAAGAAAAATGTTACCAAGTAATTATATTATGGGAAGAAAGAAATCCTGAAACTGCAACTGCGGAGAAATTAGTTCAAGCATTAAAAAGTGAACAATTGAATCTATACGCACACAAATTGTAAGTTTACGTTAATTAGTGTTTTACTGTAAAATAGAATAGAGGCGGGAGGGGGGGGGGGGGGGGTTTGGTTGGGATTGGTAACGAACCTATGACGCAAATTCCATCTTCGCATCACAAAGGAAAGCGCAAATCTCGTGTGGTCCCCGTTCAACAGCGACAGAAGAGCAGAAATCGTAAGTATTCGATATCTGACGAATAATCGACGGAAGTGAGGTTTGAATTAGGAACACAAACTTGCCTTCGGGATCAAACTCGGGCTTGAGCCACCCCCCCTCCCCTCCCCCCGGCACGCATGGTTGTACATCTGCTTTATTTTTAATTCAACATGGCGTTCATGACATAAAGAAAAATGTATTTATTGCCAGATAATGAGGACAATTCTTCCGAAACGTCGCCATTTGCTAGCGTTTATTATGCCCCACTCGAATATTGCTGTTTGTTTTTTCACTTTATTTATCGTGTTACAAGGCCGGTCTTGTAATGCAGACATCATACTTCGTTAGTCAATGGAAATAGATGGGCGGGAGTGGTGGGATTGGTTGGAATTTGAAACTACAGGGTGGCGTAGATTCAATCTCCCTCTACTAAAGTAGCTGGCCATGACGTCGGTAACGTTTAACAGCCACACTGAAAGAGGAACTATATGATAAAAAGTGACAGAATTCAGCTTTAAAATAAGCTCACAATTACAGTAACCACTTTACTGGATACTGAGCTAATAAATTTTTTTAAAGTGGTTGACGTCTACTATTTGGTACAAAATAGACAATAATACATGCGTCATCACTCTCAACGGTTCGGTTCACACGACAAAAATGGCCGGCCAAAATTTAACACCCTTCTTAATTTCTAAACCCTTATTTATTAAAGTTTATCAGGATTAAACACGCATGCAGCATTTTGAATTAAATTACTCAACTGACACAGTCGTTTTATTTTTCTGTACGGCGAAAGACTATAGCCACGACTTTGTCCGTTCTTCCTTTTCCAACTCCGAAACGTTACCAAATAGAGTCAAACGGTTTTCACCATTAGATTCAGCGTCCAAAAATTAATAAAACGGATAATAATTAAAAAAAAAAACCCGGACGTATGAAGCGGAAGAGTCCTGGAAGTGGCGGAAGTGTACAGAAGACCGGGTGCGACTAGGTAGTTACTGGCCCCAATTGTTTTTATAAAACTCATCTTTATTTTTAAAAAAACAGAAGATTTGAGCTTGGGATGCTTCGCCAGTGAAAATAAACCGGTGGTTTCAATATGGCGGCATTACTCTCACTAGGGTATGCAGAGAGGTATTCAAACCATGGGCAGTACACTATCCGGCCCGATCTATAACGATTTTAAGGAGATAAACAATATGGCCACCATGAAGCGACGCTGCCGAGGGTGTTGCTAAGCTATGGAGGCGTGGTCGTCAATACATCCAATGCGGTTTTTGTTGACAGGTTTCAACATCTATTGGTAGCTAGTGGTGGTTTTAAAAATAATAATTTTAATTTTACGTAGAGTTGCGTAGCAAATTTCTATTTCTATGAAAGCATTTTTTAAAGTTTTTAAATTTATCACTCAGCCACAGTTAAGCCATCTGCGCTTAGAATAAATAGCGACACGTCCGTGTATCCAGAAAATGTTTCAAGGGTAAGAGCAGCACGTTCTTAGCTGGCGTTATTTTGGGCCGTAACTATCGCCCTGAGCTGGCAGAAAGCGACAACAGGACAAATCAATCGAATCAGTGGCGCTCTCGGCGGTATTGTCCTATTCAGTATCAGTAGCGTGCACAGACCACCGGGTGGGCAGGGGCAACTTTTGTAAAAGGGCACGCTGACGTTTTTTTTTTCTGGTACTTTTTTTTGGCTAGTCAGTCTTTTTTTTTTTTACCCTTTTTTAAGCTTGTTTTTCTATTTTATCCTTTTATGCCCCTTTCCTGGCCTTCTTTTTGCCCTTTTTTTGGCCTCTAGGCCTCTGTAGTACTAGCGTTTATCGGTTCAGAAAACCAAAATAGACCATATTATTTTTTTTCAAAAAGGGCATTGTTTTTCCTAAAGGACAGGGACAATGCTCCGCCCCCCCCCCCCCCTGTGCACGCCACTGCCACTAGCATAATTATAATAGTTTTCAGCCAGGATCCGGCCGGTAGTGTAGTCAGGGACGTAGAGGACGTAGAGGTCAGGGCCATACGCAAGTGTTTCTCGTATTGAAATATGAGATCGAGAGCGAGTCAAACATGGGATGAAGCGATAGCATAGACTGGTTGAAAAAGTTTCCAATCCCAACCCGCGTCCCTCGTTCTGTTCCATTAAGTGTATATTTCTAATTATCTCCCCAAAAGAGATGTTTGAAATCACTCAGAAAAAAAATTATTTGTTTAATGCTTTCGATAAGGAAAAAATCATTGCTTAAATGTAAAAAAAGAAAATCTAAGACAATTTCGTACCATAAAAAAATAACTTAATACTCACGAAAATCGTAGTTTGGATTGCATAAAATGCATGGTATATGCAAAGGACGTAAATTATTTTTTACGTGTTTGTTTTCATAATGTTTTCACACACGTGAATATTGCTGAAATTGAATTTTAATCACCCATTGTTGTTAATTATTTACGAATCCTTAACGTGGTTTGATATCATCGTTGTTTTGGTTTTGGTGGTAATGTAATACTCATTAGAATAATGTACTTATTTTTTTTTCACAGGGAAGAAATGATTAAAAATGAGAAAAATAGCTGACAAACAAGATTTCCATTAGAATATTTCTACTTAATCTGTTACGAAAGTAAGTTTCATATACGTTAAGTCCATATTTTTAAATCTCTTCGTTTTTTAAAGTTAAAAAAGTGAAAATTAAAAAAAAAATCTAGTTCTGATTCTGAAAATTTGGGCACTAATTTTCGAATATTTACATAAAAGAACGTGAGCTGTGTAATCATGAGGCAAAACCGTAAAAGTAAGTTTACTTTAAAAAAAAATTTCTAAATTTTCGAAAAGTATTCATTTTTTTCAGACTCAGAACGGAATTTCCGATCTTGGAAAGTTTACATTTAGAAATGTTGATGCATGATGGATCAAATGTTATTAAACGAATAATCCTGAGTGAAGTTATGATGAAAGGGTAGAGGGGAAGGGATGAAGCGTTACAAAAAATCATAGGAAGCAAAGTCACAGAAAAAAAGTCACACATTTGTCTAGGAAAAAATCCAAGGAAACAAAATAAAAAAACGGTTCCTACTGTGAATAATTTCTATGGCCCTCGTATACTCTGGCAGTGAGTTTCTGGCAATTCTGAATGGGAAGGCTTTACGATGGTCATGATTCATACATGAAGTGTGGTCCCTACAGTTCTAACTGTGCACTCCCGAAGTTTCATACTTTGTGAATTCTGGCAGTAACTTTCGCGCAGACGTATTGAGTCGGGGAGGCTTTAGGATGTTTATCGTTCAAGCGTGAAGTGTGGCCACAACAGAGGTACCACTAACTGGCAGAGGTACCACTTTGGAAGAAGTACCACTCCTCCGAGCATCCCTATTCCCTCCCCCTAAGGGGTGGGGGGGGGGGGGCTCCTTCCCGCAACACATCCCCCAAGTCTAACGACCTTTCGTTTGGTAATACTAGGAATGTCATGAAGGACAGGAATGTGCTGGAAGGAGTGTCATGATATTACCTCATGTTCCATCTCTTAGTCTGGTCGCGACCCCATGCGGCCAAATGTGGATTTGAAGCTAAAACAAAAATATCGCTAGTTCTGCGATTAGTAAAAACATGCAGTAGCTCCGCGTGAGACAACGTAATATTTAAGTGGGGAACGAGACGGCTTTTTCAAGCTAAGGCCGACTGAAGTATAGATCGTGCCTCGTCTCCTGGCTCAGTGCCAATTCACACGTGTGCCGTTAAGTTAATGCCTGTTATCTCTCGATGTTGAATCAACTGGCGTGGAGCTGGGAAACGAGACCTACAGCTTCGCACCCAGACGAAGTTGTGACAACTGATGGAGTACAAATCGATAGTTACAGCACGGACACTTCCACAGAATGTGTATGCCTTAATCTGCTCGTTATAATGCACCAGTCATCTAGCTAAGATAACAATTGAAATGTTCACCCTGTATGACTGGAATGTACAATTCAGATTAATTTAAAACATTTGTAACGTTGAACTTACCCGGTTATCAACGATTAACATTATTGTATTTTTTTCATTACAGGAAAAAAATGGGAAAAACCTATAAGTAATGTTCCTTACAAAATAACCAGTGAAGCAAAAAATAACAACAGTGAGAAAATGAAAGACATGAACGACAACAGTGAACGAAAAGTGCGCAGAAAGAAAATCGTGTTTTGGCCATGGAGCACTTTAGACGGCAACACGTTCTTGCTAAATTCGTCACAAAACTTATT
>JAHWFP010143897.1:0-18002 GCA_023313725.1 Lithobius niger | reverse complement strand
ATTTATTTATTACGAGCGATGAAGTCGAAGCGTGTACAACAAAATCGGCCAACACTCAAAAATTTGTAAAAAAAAAAAAAAGAAGCCGCCGAAGTGTTTACGGATGGTTTGAAAGAATGTACCCACTCAACTAGTTTCACGTGTTCCACACCTTTGCAACATTTATGCAGGTTTGAGTGACTGTGGTAAAACAGTCGTGAGATGATATCACCATTTCAAAGCATCATAAGAACGCACCATAAATATTAAAATTCTGTGTTTACCAGTCTACCATGATGAAAGATGCAAGATACAGGATTCAAGTTGGAGTTTTCAGTAGACCTACTCGGTGGGTTGCCCAAAGTTTAGAGTCGTCGGATAATGAGAAGGCGCACCCAAAGCATTGTTTGGTCGATTAATTCGACTAACATTGATTAGTGTATTCACCCTGTTGTTTTTGGAGCCCACCACTAATAAACTATAAATATGTGTGGAATGAAAAACCACACTCGTGTGAACTTTGTGGTATTTCAAAGAGCTACAGGCTTTCAGATGAAGAATTTGGACCTATTATACCCTACCCCAAGTCTAATGCTCAATAACCAACCATTCAAAAGTGGACAAACAAACACACCTAACTTCAGGCATTTTTTTTATGATTCCACTACGAATGCACTGCAACTATCGATGCAACAATCTATCTAGGGAGAGCCTTGTAGATATCCAAAAGAGAAAGGAGAATATCCGTTTCTTCACATTCCAATCTTCGTCGAGGAAAGATTATTAACACTCAAACCAGGGACCGTTTTACACGTCGTTTCAAAATTTATGAAGGTGTGTACCTACGAAAATGCAAAATCTACGAAGATTACGAAAAGTGACCTCTACGAAGATGTGTACATCCATACTGGGCAAATCGGCTCTGCTACACAGCACACTGCAAAAGGCTTAACGTAATCGATGATAAAAAGCCTGACAGCTCAAAAAAACGGAATGGAGTTTACTGAATTATGGTGTACATTAATACAGTAGTTAAAAAAATGGAACGACCTTAGGCCTCCTCCAATTACAATTGGTAAGCTTGAGTGGTATAAGTTGTGGTACTTTCTTACCAACTGATACGGAAGTTGAGGCATCTAGTTAAAATATACAGATCTATGTTTCTTTCCCTGTGTTTCACACCAGACGTCTTCAGACATTTTCACAAAGAACGGGATACACGTCAAGTGAATGTATGTGGGAACGAATGAGGAAGAATGAAAGTCATCATATCATCAAATAATTATAATAATGATGATTCTCCGTACAATGGACAGATCCCGTTATTGAAGATGTTTGATGCCACAAACGTGTCGAAGACCGAGAATCCGTTGACATTTTCTAAAACAAGAACATGAATGATCTGCTCAAAACCAAAGAAAAGATCAAAGTTCTTTTTTAAGCCATAGAATTTCTCCCCAAAATATAATGCATTTACAGGGTTATCTTGTTAGGGTTAGTTTGGCTTGCAAGAAAGAATGACTTAAAGTGGCACTATCACCGATTGAAGAGCTAACGAAAATACCATGGCACCATCTAGCGGCAGTGATATTGTTAACCTTTACAGAATGCTCCCAGGTACACGAGTACCAATTTTCACCTAATAATTAAGGAGGTCGTGGATTGTTAAACGAAATGCCGTTGTGCATTTCTTCGCTTGATGCAAGCAAGTGCTAGATACTACTAGAGAGCGCTAGATGTTGCCAGATTCAGCCTACTTTCAATCGGTGCCAGTGCCACTTTAAGAAAGAAACCTGCTATTAGTATTATTATTTGTATTATTACCTTTCCAGTATTGATGACCCAATAGTTCTACTTTTATTTTTATTATTCTGACTGAAATACAGTGCGGATAAAGTTAACAAACACTTTATCAACTTGTATGTGGAAATTAAATTAGATACAGAACAATAATAACAAAATTGTCTTTACGTTTGCTTATGCAAAAATCTTGTTCATCACGCCTTAGATTGTCAATCTTATTTTGCATCTAAGTTGAATCCTGGAGGCCAAGAAGGGAGTCACTTTCCCTCTGTGTTTGTGCATTTGTGGTCTTCAGATCTTTTCTGAAAAAGATCGAATAGCTTCTGACCTCGGCTGTTTCACAGCTTGAAATAGTTTATGTTGCTTAACTTTACCAGTATAATCATGAGTGGGTAGATCGTTTGGGTGAGTTATTGTCCCTGGTTATTGTTTGCAATTCTCCTTAAAGGAAATATCAATAGTATATTTACATCCTGCTGGAGGGGGCCATTATCGTTTTTGTATGTCGTGCTTCCATTACTCCTGTTGGACTGACTTCTCGTCTAACTTGAAGTCTGCTGAACCTAAAAGCGAATCCGCAATCAGCAAAGTTCTCCCTCCAGATGTGCAATCTGTGAACTAATATGCTTGCCGTAATGTGTCAGTACAGAGGGTTCTACTCACCTTAACTCACCAAAACAAACTCTCACTGGTGATATAATGTTTGTCTTTATACAGAATACTGTTTATGTCAACATCAAAATACTGACGTTTTACGAGTTATCATGTTCCGTTAAGAATTCCAATGTAATTACTGTACAAAGACCTGGTAATATTAACTCTGGATGCATTACACAATACACAGCTAATGATTACAGATGAAAAAATGTGTTTCTGCTGTAGCAATGTGAGCCATGTTAAACCTTAGTGTACACATTGGTAAACTCATTCAGATCAATAGTCAACTTGGAGCAACGCCTACATTTTTACAATACAGAGTACTAGAAACAAATTACCAATGGTTTGTACCACAATTTTGCATAAATATAAGATACAAAGAACTGGTAATTTATTCCCGGCACTTATACCGTAAACTTCAGATGCATTGCACACTCGCTACCTTATGATTACAGATATAAAAGTGTGTTACTGGTGTAAAACATAAATTGTGTAACGTTAGTGCACAAACCTAATACTCCTCATTCAGATCAAATTTCGACCTAGAACTACACCTGTACTTTTAGTACAAAGTGCTCAAAACAAATTACCAATATTTGTACCGTCATTTTACGAAAATTGTGTGTTTGAACCTTTCACGATAATCATTACTACACTACCATAATGATGACAAACTAATTTTAGTAAGTGTAGAACAGATAACAGTAAACAGAATTTCACCTAATCAGCTGTAAAAAAATCAGCTGTTGGTAAAACATCTGAGTGGTCTATGGAAGATCCTAGGTTCGAGTTCCTATCGTGGTAGTAGTTGTTTTTTTCGTTTTCAGATTAGCTTATCTTATATTCTTCTACAGCAAGTCTTTAATGCTAATAATTGTCTATTTGATTACTATTTGTATCAACTATGTGACAGAATATATCTTATTTTCTGGAAAAATATGTGCTTATTCTGGTAACATAGGGTTAGGATGGCCAAAATGCAATCAGGTCTTGATTCATTCAAGAAATTCATACTGGATCTTGCATTTTGGTCATTTTTTATACACACGATACAGAATAATTTTCATGAAAATGTCTAAATCGAACACTACATTATATTTAAGTGAAAATCTTTTTTTGTTTTTCACTATAAACTGTGTAGTGACCATATTTCCAATCCACCAATTTTAGATTTTCTTTTGGCAACAAGACTCTAACAATTGTCATGATGTCACAATCACATATTGTTAACCCAGTGACGTCGCCTATAACTTCTTCCAACAATGATTTCCCATCAATGTCACTCGATGATTAATTTGAGCTATTAAGCATGAAATCATTCTTGAAACAATTTACATGGTCCAATTTAATGTGTCAAATTCATTGTTAAAAACCCACTGTAACGGTTGATTTTTAGCGCACGCTTCAGGATTCTAGATTCCATTCCCCCCCCCCCCCTTCCACCTAACAACACGAGGACAATTTCAGCCTACTTGATTCGAATTTTTCTTTACCCCTCAATACAACCCGGACCAAATCTAGTGTCTGCGATGGCACCAATCCGTTCTCAGAAGGTTTGCCAGATCTAAAAGCCGTATTCTACTCCTAATATTCCTGGCAATTCTCCGAACATAAAATTCAGGTTTCTAACTCATCATCTAAACTATTGTTACCCAACCTCGCATACAGGCTAGCTCGAATAAATCAGCATTCCTTTCATAAATCTGAACCACGAATGTTAGTGAGTCATTTCACCTTAGGTGTTAAAGAGAATAGCAACTAAATGCTTAACCCTAACTTAACCTGATATTCCAACCGTACCATTTACTCCCCAGTACGTCAGTCACTGCAGAGTTTCACTACGAGTCTTACTGCGACGAACTCTACAACCACTGGTTCAGGATGAAGACTCGCAGAGTGAATGTCGAAATAAGACTGACAATGTTTATTTTTTGTATTTTCTTACTCACTGTAGTTTGAAAGGGTAAATGCTACAGTAAGTGAACCTTGTTAAGTCTGCGTTATTTATTAGGTTTTTTGTGTGTATGTAACTTATGAGAATAGTAGTAAAAAAAGTGAGTCATTGGATTGTTTACGATGTGTTTGTATACCCGCTAGACAATGTTCGTAAAAATAAAGTTTGTAGAAAAAAATGTTCTCGTGTGTGTATTAAAACAATAGTTATTATTCTTTATTATTAATTTTGATTGGTGATCAGAAGCAGATGAATGCTCGTATAAATTAAACCTTAAAGGGACATACCCTTCTTCTAAATGAGAATTCATTCCAATTAATTTCTTGTCTATATTTCAAATAAAGTAGAGTGCCTAGGTTTTATTTACCAATCATTATTAAGTCTTTTTCGATTAATCCATTTTAGAATGCGACGGCTACAAGATATCCTGCTTTATTCCCGTGACTATGTTATGCCTATCCTACGCTGAATTCAATTGGCGGCTTAGTCAGACGGCAAGCCACTCCTGCTTTTATTCTCGAATTGTAGTTATCCGTAAATGAATAGATATGTTCTTCATTCGACACATTTATGGATATCTGGATTGAATTAAAGATAACTGCAAATGGATTATAGATATCTGTACTTCAATTACAGATGTCTTCAAATTAAATGTCTTTAATTCAATTCAGATATCTTTAATTCGATTATCGACATCCCTAATGTGTTTTGAATAAAGGCAAATTTTGCTACACGCTAACATTAAATATATCTGTTTAAATTAGATATCTGCAACTAATTTTTTTTGCAAAATAAGACATTTCTCATTCATTTCCAGACATTTTTAATTTGCCGTATTTAAAGATGTTTATAATCGAATTAAAGTTATCTGCAGAAGAATTATAGCTATCTGTAATTCAGTTTCAGCTATCAATAAATATATAACATTTATAGACATCTTCAAATGAATTACATATCTTTAATTCAATTGCACGTATCTCTAATTCATTCAAAGACATTTGAAAATCATTTAAAGATATCTTCCATAAATCATTTAAAGATGTCTGCTTTTTTATATCTTCAAAAAATTACGGACAATTTAAATGAATTGCGGATATCTCTAATTTATTTAAAGCCATCTGCAATTCCAGATGAACAGCAGGAGTGGCTTGCCATCTGGTTAGCCGTACATTGCGAACAAGCGACTGAGATAAAAACTATGTACTTTGTGTGCGGGGCACGAAGATTTTTCCCAATCGGTGAAGTGAATGATTATACATAAATATCCAATTGCTCTCCTTTGAGGTTGACACCCTTACTCTAGGGTAAAAAAAAAGTCGCTTAAATATCATAAAAAAAAACGAGGTATTCGAACCGGAAAATCTCCGATAATGATAGAGACCGATGTGTTATCCAGAATAGATCCCGTAGCTACTGGTAGTCTCTCACCCTGACTTGCACTGATGGTCATAGACTTTGCCAGAGTCCTTTTTCCAGTCATCTTCCTCAGGCATCTAGGATGAGTTCCGCCACATCTTATCCATCATGACCATACAAATATTTTAGGTTTACACATTTACTAATTCCCTTAGTAGATTTCATTTTAATTATTCATTTTATTTTATTTAACCATTAAAGCACATACCTGCTCACTATTTGTCTTCATGCCCATGTGTAAATACCATTTGCGACATTTACACAGGTTATAATGAATTAGCAAAACCATGTTACAAGGGAAATATGGATGCGTTTGCAACACTGATCACGTGGTCATCATCACAAAACAGCTTCATTAAAAACATGTCCTTAATGCCGTAACACCTAGAAATCGTTACGTTCTGTAACCCCACAAATATTTTCAAAATTTAAAAACAGGTTTTTAAACTGACCCAAGTTACCACGTTTTAGGTACAAACAAAATAACCACGTAAACATTTACAAAATAATAATTTCTTTTTTCATTTGGGAAAAAAACCAATGGGGATGAAACCATTACAGGAGGAAATGATTGGGGAGGAAAAATCGCCGGGAACAAATGATGTGGGGAGGAAAGGATTTGGGGGAAATGATCGGAAGGAAGATGGGGAGGAGATTATTGGGAGGAAAACGTACGTCACCGTTGTGGTTAGTTCCATGCCCCAGAATTTGCTGTGAGGATCTTATATGGAAGTGTTGTAATGTAGCCTATTATGGACGGTATACAGGCCCTTTACCTTTAAGGACTTTCACCACCATTATGAGCGTTCTGAAAGAATGATCATGGTGGCCAACAGACATTAGTTGTTGCCATTATTTGCTTTGCCAATTTAATTAGTTTAAATACGGCATTGAAGGGTTAAAATGATATTAGTGTCTTAATGAACACGTAATGATTAAAGTTCAAGATAAGATATGCACACCACCATGCCTATAAAACCACTCAAAATTACTTAGTTGGTTATCAGAAGTAAAACTAAAAAAAAAAAAAATTAACGCAGGCGCGGGTGGATTTTTTTTTCTGCTTTTTCCTTTCGCATTTCAGATGCGAACGATGGCTTTTTTTTAATGGCGATGGCCATTTTGTTTTCACTCCACAACAAAATGGCTCCTACATTTTGCTGTTGAGTACAATGTCTATGTTTTAATGGAAGGTTAAGGCATGTTCACAGTATAAATATTGCACACTGGATGAAACTCTTTGTATTTAGATCCAAGTCTTTAGTTTTGACACACCTTTGAACGGCCCTCAGATTCGTTTCAAGGCGCTCACGTAAATGGAGCTTGGGCTAAGATGGTCATCGTATCCAAAAAGTGTTTGATGAATGCGTTGATGCGTGACCGGAAATTTTTTTAGACTGAGAACCACTTAAAAGGACTTACCTTCTCACCAATTTCGAGCATCCTGCGCGATATAGCTTTTGCAAACATTTACATCGTTCAGAGAGAAAGAAGCAAAACTGTTTCTCACGAGGGGAAAAATACGAAAATAAATACCTTTGCAACTTTTACACACGTTTGAAATAAAGTTGTAAAATTGAGCCACCCAGGAAAACCAACCGGGAGGAAAGTACCTTTAATTACCTTTTAGTGGCCTTATGCAACATGCGTAATGATTACAAAATTCAGTTACGTAAACTGAAGATTCGCCCACAGTTCATTGACATATGGGTTTGACAAGCATTACGTAACTGATATGATTACATAATGCATGTCATTTCCGTATAATATACTACTACTTTGATAATATTCTCGTTTATCTCCCTTCAACCTTTAGAGAATGGCAGCAGGTACATTTTATTACGAACCACGATAGCGGTCCTTACGTAAGCTTCAGCATGACGTCCGTGTTAAACGTCAAACTTTGAACCCTTGTACTTTCCCCCAAAATTGATCTAGACGAACGAAACTCAGTATTTGGGTGGTGTCATAACTATTTCATTGCATTAAAAATGTTAATGAAAACAAGCGAACCGTTTGACGCCACAGTATGGCCTTTGTTCTGTTGTTGTTGTTGTTGGTGGTTGGTGTTGTTTTTGTTGTTGGGACTCTTTACTTTCACCTGGAGATCGAACTAATGAACCATTTTTCTAATTGTATAGCTTAACCTCAGGTCTGAACAAGGCCTAGGGCCTTTTGAAAGCTATTTTAATTCAACTACCATATTCTTGTTGTTGTTGTTTTTCTTGTTGGATGCATTTAGCTTTCGCCTATATAGATATCTAACGAATGGACCGAAATTCAATTTTTATAGCTCAAAATGTAGGTTTTAACAATCACCAGGGCCTTTGGAACACTATTGTAATGTGATTACAATATCCTTGTTGTTCGTTTTCTTGGAGAAATTTTGCTCTTACCTAAAGATCGAGCCAATAATAGAATTTCAACTTTTTTAACTTAAAACGTAGGTGTGAACTTGGCCTAGGTCCTTTTGAACGCTATTTGAATGTGACTACAAAGTTCTTGTTGTTATTCTTCTTGTTACGGAAATTTGACTCTCACCTATAGATCAAATCAAGGAATTAATTTTTCAACTTATATTGCTCAATACGTAGGTATAAACAATTGAACATTTCAAGGCCTAGAGCCTTTTAAACGCTATTGTAATGTAACTGAGGTATTCTTGTTGTTTTTCTGCTTGTTGGAGAAATTTTGCTCTTACCTAGAGATCGAATCAATGAACCGATTTTCGACTTTTATAGCATTACCAGAAATTCTTTACCTTTTTTTTATGACGAATTTGACTTTTTTCCCCTCTAAGGCTCTGTTTGCCCTAGTCACTAAAAAAAATCCTTCTTCGATCATCGACGAGCGTACAGCTAGGATTCAAGCAAGTGCCAAGGTTGAACTTCAAGGACAAGTGAATCACAATTTGGCTAACTAATCTGCACCTTCTTTTGAACAATACTGAGATCAAGTTTAAGTTTGGTCCCCACAGACCAGAATTCTATCAGTATTTCACCATCAAGGGAGTCACGCCTAATATCACACCCACAATTGTACATCTAGAAGGCACTCTCTACGTAAGTAGTTACCCCTTCCCCTTCAATTCTCATCACTCATGCAAAACCTTTAGCTATTTCTAGCACCAAATATCGATACAGGAAAACTGTATTTCAGAGCCATACTCTGGCCAAGGGTACAAGTAGCGCTAGAATCGACAATGTCTTTAACGGTGATGTACCCTTTCACATCACTTTAGGGTTTGTGAGACACGTCACCTTCAACGGTATCTATTTCAATGACCCATTTCTCTATTAATTTAACATCGTTCACCCTTTCCACCGATGGTGACTCATAATTCAATTGCATTAACTTTCAACTTTCCTAATAACATATATGTTAACAGGTACATGTCTGGTCGACGAATTAGGAATTCCATATCACAACGAAACCAACGGTATAAGGTATACCGATTATAAGAATGGAGGTCATACTTTGTTTTGTTTTGACTTGCGGGAGCATTAAACCTGGTTCTCGCTGGGTCGTTTTGGGTGATTGAGAATACTTTGATTCTTATGGACTAACTAACAATTTACTGAATAATTTATACAGAAAATGTGGATAAGATTGATACTGTACCGCAACTTTACAGTAAACAGACTCTTAAAACTTTCATGCATTTTGTATATTTTACATTCTACTTTGCTTCGAAGGATATTTGCCTACTAACATTATACCTTTTTTTTAATAGACGATGCTCTATGCAAAATTAAAGTTCAAAGATTAACAATCCAATCTTAGCGAATTGTCGACAGTCTGTGATGCTGGAGATGTAAAAACACAACCGACCAACTTCATCAAGCCCTTTTTTCTACTTCTTACAACCTCACCTAGTCAAGTCCTAGCATCATTCGAATTTTCGCAGTTCTCTAACAAGGCCTCCGATATTTGTAAGGCCTGTCTTCCCCTTTTTTCTCAGATGCTCCCTGAACTCGTTTCGCAGCAGAAACTGAATAGCTGGGTTAGAACACCGAAAATTCGCTAAAATTGGATTTTTAATCTTGGAACTTTTGAAATTGAGCATATAGTGCTACGTTTACAATGGCTTCTATTTTTCGAAGTAAGCATGTTGACGCTTTTGTACTTTCTTATAGACCAAAGCTAATGCTGACAATTAATTTATTATTATGTTGAATTCTCTCTCATAACGCGTGTGAGCTTGTATAATTTTTATTTTTTATTTGATAATAAATTTGCATAGTCATTTGTATTGTACTTAGGTCTCTCTCTCTTATTTATATATAGTCTTGTGCGACCGGTGTGTTCGGACAAACGGTATGTTGCTGCTATTGAACCATCACGTGAGGACATTCATAATCAAAACTTCACATGTGAGATTTGCCAATAACCCTCATGATGAACATTAATCTGCAACGCCATATTGTAAATGGAAGCATCCAGTAACGTGCCCAATTTGCAGAATTACGTTCAATAAAAACTATAATTTTCTTCATCATTCCACCAACGCTCACACCTCCGCACCACCACAAGGCTCGTTTTGCAAGATGTTCGCGTATAGATCCTTCTTCAGACGCTATAAGACACACATTTCTACTGATGCTCGTGATGTGAGAGAACATTTGTTGAGTTTGAAATTGCATCTGACCGATTTATTTAAATCACTTCCTCGTGAACTTGGTCAGTTTAAATTTCTAATATGTGTAGAAGTTTCCATGGTAAAGATTCGTTTCGACGGAGAAGTTCAACAGATGGGCGTTTATTTCTGCAGTGGCATTCATCGTGAATGGAATCTCGAATTGATTTGAAACACATTCCAGCCCAGGCAATATTTCTGGATTGCAGTAAATGCTCGATTATTTTTTTGATGGCACAGCTCATTTCAAGATTCGAGAAATAAACTGTGCCATCAAAAAAATAATCGAGCATTTACTGCAATCCAGAAATATTGCCTGGGCTGGAATATGTTTCAAATCAACAGATGTGATCTACATCAGAAGGACGACACCTATCATTGAGTGGTGGGTATGGTGTTTACAGTGTGAAAAAGCAGTTATTAACGTTCAGTGCGATGACAACATTAACGTTAACATGCTTAATTATCGCGTATTTTTCATGAATATGATTGTCAGCTACCTTGCCGGACGGTAAGTACGCAGACTTTGAAATTGTGCTAACTAAATTGGGTACGTGTAAACCGGATCCTAAACGTACAAAACTAACTTACATACACCTTGCGGTTATTCATATGTTGTTATTGCACATTATAAAAGCTTTTTTGCGTATAGAGCGTACAGAGGAGAAGAGTGTTTAGATGATTTCTTCTACTCTTTAGAACAAATTTACGATATTATTGAAAAACTAAAGACAGGTATTATTTGTGAAAGAGCATTCGATACTAGAGATGTGAATGTACAAGATCATTGTCATTTTTGAATTAAATGTAGGGGTGCCACTCACTCAATGTGTAATAAACAGTACTGGTGTAAAGACACGTTTCCAATATTTATGCATAAACTGAAAAATTATGATGAACTTTTAGTGGTAAAGGGATTTAAATTCTTTAGTGGGAAGACGGTTTTGATCATTCCTCAGAATGTTGAAAGATTCACAGCAATTCAAATCGGTATTATCGTTTTTTAGACAGCTTTCAGTAATTCTTGCCAGCTTTGCTCGAGACTGTAACCAATACTTTACTACAAGATTTCCCTATAATGAAAGAAATCTTCCCTCAAACTCGAAAGGGTGTTTGCCCCTATCTACTCTGATTCGTTTGCCAAGTTTAAAGAGTCCGAGTTGCCATGCAGGGAAACCTTTTATTCGGATCATCTAACACATTGTCATATTAACCGACGATGAATACACGAGTACTGCACGGAGAGAACCAAAATGGAAAACATTACGTGATTATCACAACATGCACGTCTTAGCTGACTGTATTTTTATCAGATATTTTCGGATGATTCAGATCACTTAGTCTCGAACAATACAAACTAGATCCGGCATATTTTTGCATGTTTCTTGGCTAGTCGTGGGAAGCCACATTAAGAATGACCAGTGAATTCTTGGAATTGTAGACATGTACAGTTACTTTACCTCAGCATTACGAGGGTAGAGGACTGTGTGTATAATCTCTAAGCATTATGCCAAAGCTTTGATAACCATTTTTTGTCCGATTACGATCCCGATGTTGACACAAAATACCTAGTGCATTATCTCATAAATTATGTTGTGCCAGTGTAAGGAATGAAGCACTTAAAGAAAATAACATTCCCATGAGGAAATCTTCATTCTTTTCGTTTCTTTTTAAAACAATTCAAGCTTCATTGCATATATTTACACTAACCACGGGAAGAGTTACTGATGGGGAAGTGCGTTGAGTGAGCAAAGCAAACGTAAATCAGCGTTTGTTAGTCAGTGTGTGCAAAATTTGATTGAAGAAATTAGGCGAAACATGGACGTACACATGAGCGACTTAGCTGTACCAGTGTTGCAAACGGTACGTCCAACACCAACCGTGCGTATCAAGGGTTTTCTGTAGTTTCTAATAAAAAACTGAAATTTGCAGGCTTGTATCAGAGCTCCTTCCCAATAGTCACCATTGAAGTATTCTTAATCATACATACTTCTAAATTATAACAGCGGACCCAAACTAGTAATTGGATTGAGTTAAGTAGCAATGCTAATGCAGCTGCCCAGCCTTTTATTCACAAAATTAACATATTACCAACGGGACAGCGCCATCTGTGTGCAGGTAAGTGGGTATCAAGAGTGTGGGTATTAATAGAGCCAGAAGTGTGGACACCATAAAGAGACTTTAACTTTCTGCTTATGCAATACTGACATGGAGTTGGGAGGCAAGACTCTCTACTCCAGTCGGGCTTGGTTTGTGGAAACAAAGTGATTGTCTCGCTTCAAGTTAGTTAAACGCTAGTACTTGCTAATTAAGACATGCTTAGACTAATAGTAGAACAAGGGATAATTGTATTGCATATTTATTTTGTAAAAACCTGTGCAAGTGTAATTTTGAACATGGAACGCTTTCCGCTACAAAATGGTCCATCGTTCAACAGTTCACCATATGGGATAGCGACTGAACGAATTATGAAACACAGTGTAGAAATATTGTGGAGACTCATAATTTATGTTGCTTCTGCTTATGCCAATTCCTGAAGTGAAAACTTATGTTACATGAAAACATAATGTTACACAAAAACTCATGAGGTCAAAGCAGCGTCAAGTCAAAACTGATACCCGAGTCAAAAACACACTAGTTTTTGGTTTGAATTGCATTCATTACTTTGTTCAGTAGGCCTATTTGCCGAAGTGAATTGCTAAATTTTAGGAACGTCAGTCGCATCCCATACATTAGCTTTCGTAAACAGAATAAGCTAGTAGTAATTGCATGTGTTTATAGATTTGCATTGGAATAGTAATAGTAGTAATAATCCTTAAATCAACGATGAAAGTCTTTTGCCTGCAGCAATAAAACAATGCTACGTATTTGTTAGGCAATCATTGCCAAGCTTTCCATTGCATTAGTATTTAATATTCAACATACGAAAACATGATTTAATGTTGCGCGCTAAAAAAAAAAACAATGACGAGTTGTTAAGCACACACTGAGTCATTGATGTGTATATAACATAACTTCATGGCCCACTTCATGCCAACAAAAGCCGACAATTTCGTATTAAGACAGGAAAATACCAAAGGCTACTACAGGATTTACGAGATTATAAAACAATTTCGTAGACATAATCCTAGTGTGCGTATAGATAATATCCATTCCAGTGTCTAAAATTAAAGTATCGTCCTCTGCCTTACAACTGCATCAATTCATTTGCTAACTTTCCTTCCATTATACGCAACAGTGCTTCCTCCAAATCTCCAACCGTGCGAGGAGATATCCTCTCCCATTCTTTGAGCATTATTTTGCATCGCAATGTCAGACTTCCAGCTTCTTTTTCGATGCACTGAAGCCGGCTAGAATGAAATCCCAGTTCTTCCCCCAGTTCATCCCATGATTCACCGATGTTTAGGTACACATGCTTGCGATGTTTTAACTCTATCGGCATACCTGGAAGGAAAAAAGTTAATGTTAACATTATTGGGACTTATTCCATGATACAATTATCACTAGGTATATAATTGAGTTCTGAAAATCAGAGTTATTCGACTGAGCGAGAGATGCTATAATACATTAGTTTATTTTCTGTATTCTAGTTTCCATCTTAAACTTCAGGTCCTGAATGTGAAGCAAGCAAATAAATCCAACACCGATCTTTATGAGCGCATCTGGATAGCTCTGGCCCGATATATGAGATTTGAATAAGAATTAATAAAGAAGCGATTTTGTTGCTTCAAAACGTGTGAAATTTACACGAGTACAATAACCATTGTCTTACCCTTAATATGCGGCTGGCATAGGAGTGCTTGACCATCTAGTTTTGGCCATGCGGGGGCGGCTGCTTGTTGCGTGGGAGTCATAGGGGCGCTATTGGTTTGGCACGGATGGCTGTTGGCTTCTTCCCTATAACAGAAATTATGGATATTGTCAGTATTCCGTGTGATTTTTTTTTTACCCTCTACCTGAAATATGTCCTTTCTAAAATGAAAATTAAAAAAATTACAAAACGTGTGCAGCAAAATTGTGCATTTATTCACATTTGGCAATGAGAAGGATGATGACTTAACTGGAGAATGTGGGTTTGGTTAGTCACAGGCTATTCTCCCTCTACGGCTGTGGATCAACGTGGAATAGAATTGATTAGGTCTTAGCTGTGCTCAGCTTAGAGAAGTGTTTTAGTATCTTGGACCTAAGAGGAGGGTTACAAACTGAATTGCACAACAGGTCCGTCAGCACGTTTCGCTGTTTTTGTGGCCAATTTCGTTTTAAAGTCCTTCTTTTTTAATTAAAAAATTTGCCACCATGCTTCACAAGAATGTTGGAATTGGCACTAAGGGACTTTCTGTACAATTGTTGCGTTGCTTATGTTGATGACATATTGGTATTCTGCAACACTGCATGAAGAACATTCACAACACTTAGATGAAGTAGTAAGCCACTACTTCTTAGCCTGGCTGGTTGCATTTACAATATAAACGCTTAAGGTTGAGCATGACGCTCGACTTTCGACAAGTACGCCAGTTCATGTGCAAAGCAGTGCACGTGGACAGTCTGCTTGGCCCGCTCGTGACATCATCACACTCAGGTAAACACTCTTTCATTTCCAAAACAAACGCGTGAGCAGGCGTGAGCCAGCGCGTGAGTTTGCTACTGCCGGACGCCACTCCGATCCAACTATGCTGTTTCTCAACTTCCCCATTCTACAGCAGCAAGATTCGATGCCATTCGGCTCAAGGTCACTGTAATTAAGATATTTAACCGTTTATTTTGAGCATTCAATCTTTTAGCACACTACATTTTCCTTTCTTGTGGCGCTGATGGAATCCTTTGAACTTGATGCCGCCATTTTCCTATCCCAGCATGCAACAACTAAGCATGCAAGTGTCCCTTGGCGCTTACCAATCAAAGTCCAGTAGATATTCGCGTGACGCTTGAAAATCGCAAAATGCGCGCGTTGGCCAACTTGCTCTACACAGCCCACAAAATTCTCCACAAAATTGCTCTTAACCGTTGACCATGGGAAAAACTCGTGCTTCACGCGCTGAGCGTCACATGTACGTGTCGAAATCCATATTATAAATGGGGCCTAAGAAGGTGGAACTTTTTGCTTCAGAAATAAAACAGCTCAGACACGTCATCATCAATCTGGGCCAATTGCAACCACAGCCCGAATCTGTCAGAATAATCCAGGAAGGTTCCAAACCTAAATCAGTAATAGAATTCAGAATTCAGAAGACTGTTCAGATTATTTGGATTTTTTTGGTAGTTCGTAGCAGATTATTGTGTCACAGCTATTCAACTATTCAATCTACTAAAAAAAAGGACATAAGATGGAAATTGACAACTGAGTGTACAGAAGCCATGAATAAATTAAAAATTACACTTGTGGGAGTTACACTGCGAATTTCAGACTTAGCCAAACCATTTACCATAATACCGGACGGAACTATTTTTTTGGAATTTCGTCATTTTATATGTAAGTGCATGAAGTCTGTGGCGCGATAGGTGCTGATTAAGTGAACAAAGTGAATGTAAATCAGCGTTTATTAGCCAGTGTGTGCAAAATACATGGACAGGATATACGCCTTCTGCAACAAACACATGAGAGAGCAAACTGCCCCTATGTTGCAAACAGTGAATCAAGCATCACACGGGCCTCAGCTAGTAGTCAAATAAAAACTAGAATTGGGGAAAACCAAATCAATAGAAGCACAGAGGGACCTCCAAGTGTGCGGTGCGAATGCTCAAGTGGAAGTGAAAAGAAATTCAGGGGTCAACTATTCATGTGGTCACTTCAAGCTTTTCCTTAGTGTCAAAATGTAGAAATGGAAAAATTGGTTCTGTTAATTAATACATTCTTTTAATTTAATGTAGTTAGGTAGAAGATGGTTGTGAATTGAGGAGAGTGGAGAGCAATTGAAAGCATTTCAAGATTAATTTTGTTCTAAATCGAGGAATTTGGTGCAAAATGTGGGTTCCAAAATGTTGAGGTTGTGCCCTATAATTAGAACGTGTTGAACTAATGAATTAGATAGATCATGTAGCTTAAAGTAGCTTTGTGAATGTATCCTGTGAATAAGCTTCTGCTTGCTCTTTCCAATATAAGTGGCCTACCATATGGTCTTTTCATGCTGAACTTTATCTTTTGCATTTTGTTTTAGGTGGTCAGGAAGTTTAAATCCAGGGAGAGGAATAATCCAGATATCAAACTCTTTGTATTATCAGCACGATATGACATTTTAACGTGAGGACGTTGAGCGTTTGCGGTTGCCTAAATAAATAAATCAGTCAATGAAGAAGACCGTTAACATTGAAGACTGCCCTTTGGAAAACAAGAATTTGAAAACGAAAGACTAGAAAACCATCCAGACTGGGACCCATACCCATGACATCTTAATGACATGATGGGCATTCTACCATCAACGCTACCAGGATGAACCCTGTCTCAGTCGAGTCCACTGCTATACTTTGTTCCACATTATGTTTTCAGAAAACTGACTGTATGACGCCACGTTTTCTTCCACTACGAGTACAAAAAATCCGTAAACATCCCATTCGTAAACTCTAACAGTAACTATGTAGAGTCTCCAAGTGTGATATCCACATGTTTTTGCACTCTTAGTGCAAGGAAACGAGTCGTCAACCAGTCAGTTTTCTGAAAACATAATGTGGAACAAACTATAACTGCTTCGTTAACTTATTACATTGTTGTTTATTGCTTATAAAATAGAATGGTAAATTGAGTAAAACTATTTCAGCCCTACAAAGGCAAATGGCTTTATGTCACACAAATTAAATAAGGAGGAAAAGGCTTAAAACCTAATCTGTTTAGTATAGGTTTGAGTTGGAGTTGATGTCTCCTGCCTTGGCTTTTCTTCGTTTTAGAGCAACCCATGTATAAGGTGACTCAGTTTACTGATGGGTGTAATGCTGAGACAAAATGAGCCAATATCTCATTTTTCTCACTTGAAGCCTGTTGCGTTTGTAGGGCTGATTTGCAACCAGGAGTATATAAAGTACCACAAGGACGAGGAGCAACAAACTCTGATTCAATACACTGTAGCGTTTGACGGTCGCGTGACAGCCAATACTCAAAGTAAAATTTGGATGGTTTCCAAGACTTGAACCAGCATGAATTTCTCCTCAGAAGCAAACGCCAACTGATTTGTTGAATGACCTATTTTGTCATGAAAATCATTTTCAAAATGGCTGTGAAAAATTTATTCAAAATTCCTTAATGGTGGATGCTTCTTGTAGTAAAACAGTTCAACGAGTGGGTCTCTGCTCTCGTCCTTTAATAGAACAAATCCTTGATCCTGTTTTTTACTCCTCGTTGCTTTGGAAGAAACTCTTTATATTCTCCTGCAATAACTTACAAATTTTCGGCCAATAATCTTTGGTCCATGGCTCTCAAGGCCGCAACCAACCAATCAGCCGTCGCTTCACCTGCCATGCAATTTTGCCATTCTGTCAACATCTGAAAGCAGCATTCACGGACATTGTTGGAATTGCACAGGGCGATGTTGTCGAGTGTAGCTTCTATGTTCGTGTTCTTGCCATTGC
>JAHWFP010143896.1:4803-21848 GCA_023313725.1 Lithobius niger | reverse complement strand
CGAACATAGGAGGTGGGGGAGGAGGGTGACGTGAGGACCAACGAGTGCAGCACTGCAATTGCTCGACTTCATCATCAATCTAGACATGTTCTAAACTGGCCATGCACCAGCATCTCTCACACTGAGCCTAATGATTTGATCGGATGACAAGTTGCTGGTAAGTTATGAATAAAATAACCATTGGAAAGAACCACTTACATCCCACAGTTGTCAGTGTATGTGGCGAATATGATGAAATGTGATATACACCTCAAGAAGCCTTAACTCCTAACTTTCGCGCTCTTGGTCCTCCACCGAGGATGTCACTGACGTGGTTAACGTCCGATAGGGTTGGCATGACAGTCTCGATGTTTGGTGGGTACTCTCTGAAAGTTGATGTGCTCTGACAGTACATATCTTTGTGCACACGAGTTGTGCACTAGCGGTACACAATTTGTGTAGTGGCAGTACACATGTTTTGTACAGAAGAATGTGTTTTGTCACCGCACAAAACATTGTACTGCTGGTATACAACTCGTATGATGTTTGTGCTGGCACACACTGATGTGTATTGACAGAGCACAGCGTCTTCGGAGAGTTAATTTCACTGCGTTTATTTAGCGTTTAAAACTTTTTAGTTGTTATTATTATCTAAATTATTGTTCTGTTTGCTCCCAAGTTGGTACTCCCTTAAGAACACCTTCCGCACTGCGGGTGAATATGTCGCTGATGTTTTACTAAATATGTGGGATCTGTTGCAATGCAAATTAAGACTGTCGACCATTCCATTTGCCTAACATTGCACATATATTAACAGAGCACTGGAGCATTATAACATAACACTGTCGAAAATTTCACTGTATTTCACTGTTCAGTCACGAATCCGATTTGACGATCGCGGAGCGTTTTTATTTGTGCGTCACGTTTTTGCGTAAGTGTAGTAAAGGACATGCCCGAGTGCAGGATTTCGACTCGTAACGTGATTTTACAGTAGAAATAACAGGAAACAAATTAACAGTTCTTTGTGCCAGGTTTAATTTTCAGAATGTATTAGATCTATGCATTCTGAAAATTAAACCTGATATTACCAGCACAAAGCACTTGTTTCTTGTTTTCCGTTATTTCTACTGTAAAATTATGTTTAACGAGTCAAGAACGAGTCTTGCTAAATCCTGCCCTTCAGGCGTGTTCTTAGCTGAACTTACCCAAAAATGGGACGTACAAATCTGATTCGTGACTGATCCGTGAGTATCGTGGTAGCAGAGTTGGCACGACACCTATCGGTACACTCTGAAAATAAACCTGGCATTACCAACAACCCAACAATTGCGAGAACGCGTGACATGATCGTAGCGTAAATACACTCTAACGCAATCTAGGGGAACAGTATTTTTTTTCTCCACGGCTATTTTTAAAGAAACAAATTGTGGGAGGTAAGGGGGTGGGGGGATTGAAGGGGAGGTGGTGAAGACATGTTTGTTTCTCAGCGTCTTATAGCCGAAAAACAACCGTAGCATTGGTTTTCCCTTAGGGCACATGCGCACGACCAGAAAACACCTCTCGGAAGTTTTGATAAACAATTAAGTTGTTCCCCCCTTTAGGGCTTTTCAAGAAGCGAATGCCTTTGGGGAGAGAAAGAAAAAGGAGTGGTTGGGTTGGCCAGAGCAGCCGTTCAACTTCGACAAAATTTAATAAGGAGCCTTTCGAATTGCCGTATTTGTCATGTAAAGGAGCCATTTCGAAGCGTTTCGCTTCCACCTGAGAGCCGGGAAGCAGGATAAAACCAGGCATCGGGCCAGGAAAATGGCGTCATCTGGCATGCACGTAGTATACCGCATGAAATCTTCATTTCTGTTCTTTCAAAGACCTCACACGTTTGTAGGGAGTGTAGTTTGGAAGCCGGTGCCCGTTTTTTTTTAAAGGTAAGTAAAATAAGGAAACTAGGAGTAAACTTGAAACGAAACAGGCGTAGGGCAACGTCACTAGGTAGCCCCACTCAAAATCAGTCAATACGAGAAATACTAGAATTGCCAGCCCAGCTACGCTGGCTGTTGCATAAAAAAATATGATGTTGAGCGCATGGGTTGTGTTTGATGCAACGTTTGCAATATGGGATGGTTTGCTGTCTCATGTGTTTGCAGCCGAAGACGTGTAGCCCGTTTTTGTGCACACTGGCGAATAATCATTGATTTTCGTTTACTCAGCTCACTTAATTAGCACGTTTGAGCATCGTTAAAAAAATTATTGTTCGCTGGTTACGGCGACGGCGTGTATCCCAGCTGTGTATTTTTGCGCGTTTTGAATATGTAACAGAGCTTCGCTAATCCTTTAATTTGAATCGTCCAACGGTTTACGCCGGCGATTAACGCAACTTTTAAACAATTATTTTTCTCTGGCTAACAAACCCTGATTTTCGTTCGCTTCGCTCACTCTATCAGCATGCTCAAGCATCTTTTAAACAATTATTTTTCACTGGCTACTCCGATCCCGTGTGTGCATTTTTACGCATTATGAATATTTAACTGAGTTTCACCAATCGTTTAATTTATAAAATCATCCAGTGGTTTACGACAGCAGTTTATGCATTGTTTAAACAATTCGTTTTGCGCTGTATAATAATATTTTATTTCTTTGATTCTGTGTTTCATTGTTTACAGAGCTCTTATTGTTGCCGGCCACGTCTTTGCAACGGTAGCAAAGTGATGGTTTTAAAGTGATTGTTACTTATTGAATTGTTGATTACCCGGGACGTAATGGGATCAGGGCTTATGAGGTGTAGACATGACGAAAAAGGGGCGAAGAGCTCTGAGTATCTAATGTGTTACCATATCACGTGATTCCCTCGATCTGTTAGATCGCAGCCAGTATTCGAAAAGAAAAATTCGAACAAGGTATAGAAACGAACCTACGTCATAATTATTATTACATCTAGAAACCAACTAACGAAATTACTGATTTGGGTATGCTCAAGTGTCAAAACAAGCCGAAAGTGCAACAGTAAAAACAAACAAACGCTGTAAAGGCAACGTTTCAGTGCTCCCAACAGCACTGTTTTCAAGCCATAACAAACAAAATATAAAAGTTAGCTGTAGCGCAGCAACAATAATGCCATGTTGGCAACGGAACCAACATCTGGGGAGATAGCTACAAGGGGCACTGGATTAAAATGGTGTGGAACACAACGGTACTTCTAGTCAAGCCTGTTCTTTGACAGCGACTTTCTTAGGCCTAAAAAAAACGTTGTTTTCTCTAATCCCTTATGCTGCAAGGTTGTAAATCTGAAAAGAAAAGATTCCACTTGCCAAAAATGTTAGCAGCTGCTAACACATCGAGAAAAAATCGCACATTTTAGGGCTAACAAATCTGCTATAACAGCATTGGTACGCCCTTCCTTTTTCCCTCCATGTTTATTTAGTGCCCCTTGCAGTTATCCCAATTACTGGATCCAGCATAGAGTTATATATCATAATATGACGTTATGGAGCAGCGTCAAGTGACGTCATATTGGCTACAAGAGAGATACTTGCAAGGGGCACTAGATTGAAATGGTGGATTAAACAACGGCACAGTCAAGCCAGTGCTTTGAGAGTGGATTTCGTAGGTTGTAATTGGAAAATAAAGATTCCACCTGTTTAAAAATGTCGGCAACGGCTAACAAATCGACAAAAATTGCGCGTTTTTAGGCCTAAGAAATGCAGTCGTATAGCATTGGCTTCAGTAAGAGGCTCTTCTTTCCCCCCACCAGTGCACCTTGCAGCTAACCCAGTTACTGGCTCCACCATAGAGTTATATACAATAATACTGCGTCGTGTCACTGCCCTATTGTCACTGCTGTACACTCTGGTTCAAGAGAGAATGTTCTCCTTAAACGGGCATTTCACTGTTCTAATGGAAATAAATGTTTATTGGTTACTCGCTTCTGTATGATCCATTCTTCGTTACGAGCTAAAGGTGATTCACTTTGTAACGTACGATGGATTGAACAGGAGCGAGCAATCCATAATTCACTTATTTCTCATGAGAACAGGGAGATGTACATAAAAGGAAAACATTCTTTCTTTAAGCTATTATTATTGGTTACTCACTTCTGTATGAACCACTGTTCGTTAGAAGTTAACGGTAATTCTCTTTGTGACGTACGATGGTTCGAATAGGAGAAAGCAAAATCCATAATTCATTTATTTCTCTGAAAACATCTGATGTCCTTGTAAGGAAAACATTCTTTCTTGCAGCAGAGTATAGAATCTAAGGCTTCAAGAAAATGCGAACGTAAACAGGAATGCCACTACCACACAAGGAGTAAGTGGGTATAGACAAAGCCATGTGGAACCAGAACAAAAAATGAAAAATTGCGAGCACGTAGGAAGATTTCTGGCTAGTTAGAAACACGGCTTCGATTAAACTGTAGGTAGCGGTTTCTTAAATATTTCCGGGTGAATGCAATTTTTTTTTTTATTATTATTTTTTTTTTTTACAAATTTCCAATACTTATTCATTTTCAGAATTTGAAATTTGCATCGATTTTTATATTTATATCGATTTTTTCACTTCCAGTCAAGGCATTCGTCTCAGAGGAGTGGGAGAACAAATAAAGGGAGGGTTGGCAGTTTTACCCACTTTTTTCATTAATAATAATAATAATTCAGAAATTTATGCAATACAGAAAGGGAAAGAAGTGGGGGTGTAACACCACTTCCATCTTTCCAAAAGCACCAAACCAATGTACAACACCTACAGAAAATGCAACCACAAAAAAAAAAAAAGCAGAGGTTGGCAAATTTTTCTGTCTTTTAAAACTTACTAAGGTGGGAGACAGAACAACTTCTCAGGTGAAAGTAGGTTCCAAATACGGCCCACTCTTGCCAGAAAAAAAGGGTGCCAACAGATTTTCTTTGGCCCCACCAATCTGGAGAACCTATCAAACCTGGAAAACTCGAGGAATTCAACTACATTTGAAACTCAGGGGGAAAACTTAAGAAATATCCAGATTTTTCACACCAAAAACCTGTAAAACTCAGGGGAAAAAACAAACCCGTAATTTTAGAGCTAATCCTAAATGTATTAAACACATTTTGTTAAGACATTGTGTTAAAATAAAATTTATCCTTGTAAATCTTTGTTGACACCTAAAGGTCCATTAACTCAGACTACTCTTTTTCACCGAGTGAGCCCTAAAAACAAGTAGAACTGGTAAAATATGTGGAAAAAATTTCCTTCCTGAAATTTCGGTAAATAGCCTGGAAATTGACCTCTATTACTCTGGAAAACTCAGGAAAATTACTTCAATATTTTGGAGGGTACCCTGTTGGAGTCCCTGTTAAGTCTATCCTCCTGTCCGGTGTTTTTCAATTTTTGCAGGAGGTACAGATCTATGACAAGATTTAGATTAGGGGTTTGAATAACATCTCTGTAATGTGTGGTGCAGTGGCAACCCGGACCACTGCACTGTGACTGAGGTTGGCGCTAATGACCAAGTTGTCGATGCGCCATTAAGCCTCAATCCCCCCCCCCCACCTGTTGGAGTGTCGCAGTTTAGTTGAAGGCGTGTGCATGAACAGGTCTGGCTTCCGTATGAACAAGAATAGGGGGATAGGGGCCAGAGTGAGACTCAGAATATGTTTGGAGCAGCATTTAACATCAGTTCTGAAACGTCGCTCCTCGAACGTTTCAATGCCGAGGACTTCGAGACGTTGTCTGTGAGTAAGGGATGTTATTCCACACTGCCTTCTAGTGAACCTACGGGTACTACTTCAGTTTTATGAACATTCTTCTTAAGGTAAGGGTTAAACACATTACCCTATCAGGGTATCCTCGATCAATGCCGTGTGCTTGCATAAAAGTCCAATTTTAAACCTTCCACGCATTTTTTCCTGATCAAGTCAATGCTTGGCACCCTGCAAGCTCACAATTTTTCAATCCATCCTGCATTGAAAAATTTGAACTGATTCAGTAATTCTTTTCTTACACCCGACTACTTCAGGTAACAAAGCAGTTCTTAAAGAAAGGGGAAAGCCATTTCTTTGATGTCAAACAACATGGATATTGGTTTTAGATGGTGCTAGCCATTGAATAACTTAAGGACGGAAAAGCCAAAGGTTCAACAAGAGAAACTGTTGGGAGTAATTAAAAGCTGAGTGAAAAAGCAGTTCTAAACATAGTTTTCTTAATTGCATTATCGCTTTTAACACTGTGACCTTTTTTAAGGTGGCGCGTAATCTTGCTGGCATAGGAGTTTAGCACCTGTGAATCTAGACAGTCACCAAGGAGTCAACAGCCATTGCTATTTAAATAACAATTAGCCTAGCAGTTATTCTCTTGGTTCACTAAGGTGGCGTAAGGCTGAGGACAAATCGACCAGACAACACAAGCTAAATATGAACATGTTTTTTTCTGTTCTGTGTTAGACAAAACGAGAAATATAAAGTTAAAAAGCCAGACAGTGACGTGTCTGGATCTGTAGGTTAGATCTACCCTGTGGGAGCTATAGATGCTTTTCAAAACACTATAATGATTGATGTTGACTTTCTCTTGCCTTGACCTAGTGGAGGGATGTATGTTGCGGGAACGTTAGTAATGTTTGGTGGTGACTTTGTCATGTCTTGACCTGATGGTGGCCTAGCTGTCGATACGCCATTAAGCCTCAATGGAGAGATATAAGCAGTGAGAACCATACGAACCCGACAAAACTAGTAATGTCTGGTAGTGAGCGTTTGCATTTTGGTTTGCAGCTGAAGCCTGTATTGTGGTTCAATAAGGTTCAATAAGGTTGCATAAGGTGGTTGCCAGTACCCTCTTGACTGGCTACGTCAGCTCGAGTCTTGTCTATGTTTTGCCTTGACTGGCTGTTATGTCATCAACCTATGTTCCCCTATACTAATTTTGTGTGATGATAATGTAAATTAAAATCAAGTGCGGAAGAAAACACGGTAAACTAAATATCAAAGGCGTATTCGATTTCAAACGTTGGTGGCCGAATTAGTTACGTATGTTGATTTCGATTGTAAAATTTTTGATTTCGTTTCTTTTCGGTTAATAGGTGAAGATGTTGATTTCGTTTAGATTGATATGTGAGGAGAAATGCTTAGGGGGTTGTTGACTCGTACACACATGCAGAATTAATGGCTAAACCTTCCGTCTCTATATATATATATCCTTATTGGTATATATAATTATGCTCTTATTTGCTTACCAGGAATACCGTAGCAACGAAGTGGTTCTTGATTAACTGATGAGAAAATTAGTTTGGACAAGTTTATTTTTGGAAATGTAAGCAGCACCACTTTTGCTTCCAAGCTTACTCATTTTCTTAAGTGCTCGGAGTTTTGTATGCAGGCTTTGTCAATTATAACACCGTTGAATAATAAAACGGTCCCGCTAATGCGTCAACAAGCCGAACTGGAAGAATTTGCTTTAGGTGAATTCATAAAATCGCAGGCCCGGCATTCGCTAAATTCAACATTACACTACACAGTTACACAAAGCAATTTAGCTCACCAGCAGTTAAAGTGGCACTGTCACTGATTGAAAGGCGAACGAAAAACACCGTGGCGCCGTCTAGCAGCGGTGATATTGTTAACGCTTGCTTCCAGGTGTGCACGAGGTCGTACCAAATTTTCATTCAATAATTCGTGGCTTCTTTATTTCGTTGAAAGAAATGCCATTGTGCATTCCTTCGCTTGGTGCAAGCAAGTGCTGGCACTAGACAGTATTAGATAGTGCTAGATTCTGCCAGATTCTGTCTACTTTTAATCGGTAATAGTGCCACTTTAAAGGCTATAGTCTTAAATGTTAATACAGCCCCAATTTTGGCTCTGCCGCACCGGAAAAAAACAGTCAACACTAAGAATTAAGAAGCCAACGGAGATTTGTTTCTTCAGAAAGAAATCCTCTGCACGTGTTTACGCAACGACTCGCCTTTGCGTTCTCGCAGCTAGAAGAATTGTTTGCGAATAATCACCATAAGATCAAAAATCTAAAAGAATAATGAGGTAAAAATTAATATTATTCATGCCAATAGATTGCCGAAGTAAAAATATAATAGCGTAAAAAGGTAGAAAGTGGGATGTTAAAATACTAAAATCTTTCCGGTTTGTGAAGACACAATTTTTGTGTTCACGTGGTTTCATCTCCTATGCCCTAGGCCAACTGAGATAGTAGCTGCGTTCCTTGCTGTGAGGAAGGGAGACTTCGTTAGGGAGAGGTCCTCCCAGTTCAGCTTTTGCGCTGACTGGGCTTCACTTTTATCTTTTTTAACTTTTTATGTTTTACCTTTTACTGCTCTGGCTTGCTTTTCTTTAGAATGGGAAACCATTTAAGTGTATCTTGTTGACTTGTAGCTTATGCTATAAAATATATTTTTTGCTTGACAACGGGATGATAAATCCCGAAACGTCGCATTTTACTGTATACATGTGCACTTGCTGGCTTTTTAAAACGTGAACTACTTTGAGTGCTTTTATTCTGTCAATTCTGTCAATTGCTGTGAGGAACGCAGCTACTATCTCAGCTGGCGTTGTATTAATACACCAAGCCTGGCGAAACGGTGCGATGGCAATATGCGCGGGATGGGGATAACTGCGCGAGGCTGTTATAAGGCAGGCGGAATACACCTTTAACCAAAAAGATTGCAATCATTTGCAATGCTACTTTTCCGAATGTTGGGGAAAACGCAACCTGTGATAAAAATAATCATCACTCTTTATGAATTAACGATCCAAACTGCATGAGTACCACAAATAATTGGCAACACGAAAATTGTCGATAAAGTGGACGTGCTAACTTAATTGTCTGAGGCTGGTCGGAATGTCTGTGTATTATTTTGAGATGTTTTCTTTTCCTACAAGGATGCTCCACGTGGCATCGGTGTTTTCTTACCGTCTCTCAAGTTGAGTGTGTGCAGGTCGTTAGAGAATTTATATGCCAGCTTCGTTTGTAAGCTCGCTGCCATATCTGTAGCACTTGACATAGCATTGGACTTGCATCTTCCGTTATTTGTAGTTCTTTTCGACTCCTTGTCTGGTCTGTTGACTCTTAGTGCTCTTTTTAGGCTTCCGAGGTTTGTGATCCCCTAGTTTTTGAGGTTGGGTGGAAGCTGTGGGAAGCCCTTCGAATGTCTTGTATCTCGCTTACCTGGGTCCGTGGGCACAATGGGTACTATGGTAACGAGAGCGCATGTCCCCTGGTGGCTAAAGAAGCCGTGCTTCAGTTGAGTTCTCGTGTTTCCATTACTCAGTCTGTCCGCTCAGCTCGGACACCTGTCAAAGCTTGGGGATTTCGATTGTGGAATAAGGAGTGGGCTGATGCTCAAACAGGCAGAGTATTCATCAGTTCCATGAAGTTCCCATGCAGATGCGGGTCCTAGACTGCTTGCCTGTGTGGGCGGCGACTGTGGACTGGTCATGTCCTACTGAATGCGCACAGGTTCAGCCTTAAGGTGGACGGGCTCACCTCTCTGCACAGCGTGTGGTTCAGAAGAGACAGTAATCCCATTTTCTACTTGTCTCCCCGAAGTTTGAGAAGCGGAGGAGCATTCTGGGCAGTTGGGGGAAACAGGACAAGTCGGTTGAGTGTCTCCTGCGGGCTTCCCCAGTGCTTTAGGCAGACTTACGGCGTTTTCGTGCTGTTGCTCGGTTCTGCAGTGTGTCTATGAAACTTCTGTGAGTATCCTGTCCTCTTCACTGCTAGTCTTGGTGGTACTGTGTTTGGTTACTGCCGCTTGGTTTCTGCTTTGCTGTCCTGGGTCCTTCATGTAGCAGTATCCATGTGTATCCAAGATGTATTGAACTGTAACGTACAGTGCAGTGTACTGTGTAATGTAGTTGTGGTATAGGGGCGTGTGGCTTTGGGCCAAGGCTCCTGTAATAAATGAAATCAAATCATTAAATGGTTGGCTGATGACTGTTGACTCGTGTCTCCCTGTTTCTGATCACTGTATTTTATCGTTGTTGTGAGCGTACGGCTTCGGGCCAAGGCTCCATAGTAAATCAAATCAAATCTAATGATCAAACTCTTCAATTTATGTGAATGAAGTCCTCATTTCAGTAAAATAAATAAAAAAAATTAATATCTCCGTTCCTATTCAATATTTTTCGGCCAAACTTGGCTAGATAGTTGATAACTGAGCACTGGCAAGAGAAGATGCTACCAAAAAAAAAAACCTACAAAAGAAGTGATACCTGAAACAGGGATGAAAATGCTCACCAAGTTTCCGCCAATCCAAGTATATTTTGATATTTTTGATATCGAAACAAAAATGGCAGCCACCAAGTTCTACATTAGTTGCTAAGCTAATCCGACGGACTATTATTTCACACGTTGTACTAATAGTGCAGGTTTTTCATTTAACCTTGGATATACCAGTCGGTGGGAGTAGCTTGGCAACTATAATATAGCAACTTGCTGCAGCCATTTTTGTTCTGATGTCACTACTTTTACTTTAATTGGCGGAAACTTGACGGATTCTTTCACCCTTTGAGGATTTTATTTCAGATTCAATTTTACAATCAGTGCACGTTAGTGTCACATGCTACGTCGCAGAAAATTGAAATTTCAGCTGCCCCACTTCACACGGATCTCGGTAAACGACAATTTCACTTTTGAATTTTAAAGAACAATAGACTCACTCCTGGGTTTTTATTTGTAGAAAGACCGCAAAGCACCCCCCGAATGTCAAATCAATTCTGGTTAAGTTTACGCCTGTGAATCTTTATAGCCAATCTCGTTTTTGAGAAATTACTGGGGGACAACGTGTCTCCATTGATGTAACACTTCGTCGTTAAAAATGACGACCCTTGGGGCATAAAGGAATCTGGCGCCTGATCGTATTTTTAACCCTATTATGCTTCGGTGCGAGAATGCGAAGTCATTTATGATCCTGAGCGTTATGTAGGCCATAAACGAGTTTCTGGCCTTTAAAAAGTATAAAAACAAGGTTCTAAAATTGTTCGTTTCTTTGGTTTGTGGGTTGGTTGGGAAACAAAAAAAGAAAAAAAGAATAAATAAGAGTTTGGAAAATTACGGCTTGTGGCTTGTGGTTAGGAAAGAAAGGGGGGAAAAGAGGAAAGAGTAAAAGGCTTAGAAGCTTGTTCTTAAGCAAGCGCTAAATTTTATTAGAGGTGACCCCATAAAAACGAATAGTTATGATTGGGACTGGCTTGTGTAGCAGAAGAACCGTGATTCACCCAGGCTGCACGGATATATACTTTATTTTTCCCCGGTGTAAGGTGGTAAAGACGTCAGTTAACCTCAACTTTATTGTTTATTTTATGATTTATTTTTGGTTACGCCTCTTCACAAAGCGCTTCTGTTGCATTAAATGACTAGGAATTTCTAGGCTATAAATCAATTTTATATAATTACAAGCTGAACACGGCTGGTGTTAAATGCACGGTTTGCAATACTGTTTAGGTATGTGTGTATGTCCATGTTTAACCGAATTTAGTTTCTTAAAATTTTTGCGCACACTGGCTAATAAACGCTGATTTTCCTTCGCTTCGCTCACTCAATCAGCGCATCCTGTGACTCAAATCACCCACCCCATCGCTAATACTCCCCCTCCCCCTTTCTATTATCATCACTTTTATTACATTCTTCCATGTTCATGTTCACAGAAATACCACCCAACATGTGTTGGGATTTACCCAACGGAAATTTAGCATGGCGTTGAGTTAGCGTGACATCACAGCCGTGGTATAAATGATCTTATTACGTAGATCTTACACAAAAAAATTCTACTGCCTCAACTAGACCACTTCTATTATTATTTTTCCATCTTCATGCACATGCTGGCGGAAATGAATGAGGCTCAAGGCGTTTTCGAAGCTGCCCCTTCGAGAAGCATGCTGTCCTAAAAAGCTTCCCCAATGCTTTCTTCCAACCAGACGCGTAGTGCCATTGGTTCTTACTTAACTCTTAAAAGTAGTGCTAAAAGATAGTAGTTTTGATTTATGTAATAATTATTGGTTAAAAACTATTGGTTATCGATTTTTAAACCACGACTGCGATGATTTGGCTGCGAGACATGCAAGTCGAGCGGCCAAATCATCGCAGCCGTGGTTTAAAAATCGATAACCAATAGTTTTTTAATAAAATAACTTATTTATATCACGGTTGGGACGTCAAGCTAACTCGTATTTAATTAAAACGTGTTTGTGTTTTGTGAAAATATCTCGAAATGACTGAAGGTCATTCCATTTTAGTTTACTGAGGGTGGAGTGGTTGGTAGACCGACGAGTCGTTTGCGTCCGTTTGTGGGGGAGTGGGCAGGAAGGATACACAGAGTCGTTTCACCGTATTTCACGCTAGCCAGGTCGCTTGTGTTTTCGAAGCTTTTCGGAGTGATAGAACTTCGATAAAAGGCTGCAGGGATAGAATGACATTCTGGGAAGGTATGTAATTCATTTTGAGCGTTTGTAGTTTGAGAATTCTTTTAAAACTACGGTAATAGGGTATATCGGTATGAATGAAGGTCATTGCATTTTAGTTTGTGAGGGAGGGGGCAGAGTTAACGCAGCGTGAATGTCTTAGATATTGGCTAGACGTATAAGAGTTTGCAGAGATGGGATTTCATTCCTTTTAAGTAATTAAGTTTTGTACGTTTTTATTGTGTTACGTTTTTTTTTCACGATGTATTTGGTTGTTGGTGTATGCGTTCCCGGTCGCGTGATCCGGATGTGTCAAAAGTGTGGCTTATTGGCAAAAGTGAGGGTTATCGGCAAAAGTGTGAGGTAACTTGATAACCCACACTTTTTGCGATGACCCGGTGTTGGTTAACGGGATTTAACCAACGGAAATTTAGCATGGCGTTAAGTTAGCGTGACGTCACAGCCGTGGTGTAAATGATCTTATTACGTATCACACACAAAAAAATCCTACTGCCTCAATTAGCTAACATCAGGTGCACATATTACAAACTGTAATAATACTAAATACTGAAGGAAACCTATTTTCCGTTGCCTTTGGACTTAACTGTCAGACTGCCTGAGCGGGAATGAAACCAACGACCTTTGAAACCAAAGGCCGAAGCGCAGCTATGGCTGTGTCAGTATGATTTAGCAGTAGAGTTTCGGCCTTATAGCTGAGTGGTCGAGGGTTCAATTCCCGCTCAGACACTGTGACATTTAAGACCAAAAGGCAACGGAAGTAGGTGTGCAACTGTATTAGAAAAATTTTGGAATGAATTCGTATGGAAATTGCATTTGTAAGTTGCAGGAAAACGTTTCAAATGTACGCTGATTTCTTAAAAATATGCTGGCTTTTTTGCGGTTCAGCCTCGTACCTTGTGTGCGTGGGTTGGGGGGGGGGTGAGTCTTAATGGTACGTCAACAGCTAAGTCGTTAACGCCAACCTCAGTCACAGACTGCGCTCCTCAGACCCCCTTGCCAAACACCTCTCCCCACTCTACTACGCAACAAGCCCTGTGCCTCCTACAATACATTCCCGGACTGGCCCGACTCTTCCCAATCCGAACCTGCATGTAAACCCACAGCTTATTCAAAAGTAGGCCGTGTTGGAGAAAGTGTATCTAGTGTTGGGAAGTTTTCGTTAGAGGCAGAGTACGAGAAGTACAAATCTACGAATGTACAATAATAATGGTGCAGATTCGTTGAATTGTTATTCATTGAATACTGAGAAAATTGATGAATAAAGGCGTAATGAATAAACAATATTACAGAACCACTGCAAACATAACAGCCTGTTAAACGAAATTGGCGAAATTATTTGTCAATGCTTGGAATCAGTGCAAATATGTAACCAAATCGTCTGAAGTTTTAGCATGAAAATTAGCCTAATTATTGTTCAGGTAAGTTAAGATGAATCATCTTAATGCAATAATGTTATTCATTTAGTTTCTATATTATTATGTCAACAGTCAAATTATAGGTCCAAATTACAAACATCCACCATTCCACGGAATTTCGCAACAGTGTAAACGAATTCTCGAGCTCTGCACGCGACAATATTGGAATGCTGGCAACCCATATTTATCTAGCCCCATGTATTTGGTCGTCTCGTGATGAATTTAGGCTCGGTTCCTCCGGGAAGGCAATGGAAACAAGAGCCTGATCAAATTCTTCACCTCAAGAACCCGTAACGCATAACATGAGTGTTTATTTTGCCATATTTGATTATTTGCTTCAAGTTTATATTGTAATTCTCAAAATATAATCCCCCACCATCCCCCCCCCCCCCCCCCCCCCCCCGACCGGGGGGGCGGGGCATTGAGGCTTAATGGCGCGTCGACAGCTTCAGGGGTCGTAGCGGGTTTTAAGGGAGAAAAAGTAGGAAATAAGGAAAAGTAAGGAATTTTTCACAAAAAAAGTAGGTAAAAATAAGGAACCCCTCGGCATAATATCAGTGCTTAATAGCAGTAAATGTGATAAAAAGCTTACTCGTTTCAAGAACAGTCTTAAATCTAGGCTACCAAATCCAATTTAACAAAAATCTCTTTAAAAACTTGATCCCATGGCAGCAGCTGTAAATAAGTAGCTCTCCAAGCTAGACAGCAATGGATTTAGTTTTTTTGAGGGGGGGGGGAAGGGGAGGGGGCAGGGAACCACCGCCAGACAAGTCTGACATGGTCGTATTTGAGACAAGATTTTTTTAGTAGGCCTACACTTTTTTTTGAACATTTGTAACTTTTAAAAGATTTGTTTGTAACTTGTTCACTTGTTCTAAAAAAAAAAAGCCTACGCATCCTGCCAGCAATATCGTTATAATTTCCACCGAGACGTGAAATATATACGCATTCTCTTCAGCAAGACTCCACCTCTCCCTACTCTTTTATCCCTTTTATCTATTTGTAACGTGAAGACTTTGGCAAAAGGCAAAATTATTTTGAATTGTTATAATTTGTAATACCTTAATTTCTGTGGCATTAGTTTTCTTACAGAAGTTGACAAAGTGCCTCTGGCTCTGTGCATAATTTGCATTTATTTCTTATTGTTGCCACTTTTATATTCATTACTTTTGGAAAATTGAATTGAGCCTCTGGCTGTGAGACCTTCTCCTGGCCTTTTTTTATCGTGCATCCTAAATGGTGGACCCCCCCCCCCTTCCTTTTTAGGACTGAATTTTAGTGACTCTTTTGGGGCCTTTTTCAGGCCTGTGTGCTCCAGCACCTAACATTTTATTACAACATTTTTGTTATTAATTCTTTCCCAGCAACAACTCTCGCTTTCCCACCGCGTAAGCCTCCACGCATGGGCATGGGCACAATTCCATTTCAATGGATTTGAGTTAGTTACCTAAGCGTGAAGTGAACAGCAAGTCAAGTCAAATCCGTTTCTATACCTAAATACCGTTGATAAACAATTCCATTCCGTATCAATTCCAATTCATGACTCGGGGGTCAATTCCAACCAGGTCACTGCCATGTTTCAGTTCAATTCAAATCATTGCCACATTCTGATATTTGCTTTTTCAAATCATTTCCAATCAATTACTTTTCGTCTCTCATTCGGACAGATCCATTCCAATTCACCGACTTGCTGTTGATCCAGTCTTAGTTCCGGTCAATTCCCGGTTGATTCAGGAAACATTTTCACCAATTCTACCCAGTTCCACCCAATTAAGTCTAAGTCCAGCATGATTTCAAGTAAATGTTGACAAAATTTAAGGTGTTGCTGAAAATTTAGACGACTTTGGCGAATTTTGGGGCTGATATTGGGTAAATTGATTTGGTTATCGTGGAATTGGCCTGCATTTTAGGTTGAAGCAAATCAGGTCAAAACAAGGGATTTTAAGTCAAATAAAAATCAAATCAAATCTGGGCAAAATCCAATCAAATGCATGAATTGGCAAGTCATGTCAACCTAAAGCAACATGGGACTGAATTGATGGTCGTCTAGTCAACTCCTGGCAAGTCAGCTTATATAATTTCGGCAAATACCCAATTCAAGTCTAAATGAAGCCGAGTGGAACTGAAGATGAATAAAGCCAATTATATGAATTCATAACCTGGAATTGTCCAAAGTGGAATCAATTCCACCAAGTCCACAAAAGTGGAAGTGAGTCAATTAATTCCAAGTCTGGAATTGACTTGCGCCCACCACTGCCTCCACGTGAGCAATTGTATGCTGCTGGCAACTTGCTAGGCAACTTTTGATTAGCCTTCCTCATGCTGCGTTGTTGCGTGCAAGCAGTGAAGTGTAAAACTAATGCCTAATGTCAACATAAAATAACCCAAGAGGTACTGAAAGTGGATTGTGTTGCTAAGTTCAGTAAAACCTCGTACGCTTTAATTTTTCTTTACCTGCAATAACATTTTAAATGCTAGCCTTGTTGTCCAGTGTGATGGTAGGTTACACATTCTTCCAATATAGTATCGTTCTGCACAGCCAAATGGCTTACAGGGACGCCGACGAGATTCCCCCCCCCCCCCCCCACTGTTTCATGCAACTTCAACACATACTCTAAAGACAGGATCGGTCATTATTTATGACCATGGGGGGGGGGGTGGAGGGGCGGAGGAAATGAAAATGTGACCACCAAATTTTCGATAACACCCCCCTTTGAGATCCTGAAAAAATATTTGCCGCCCCCAACTCAAGGTTCATAAATAATGTTACCCTCCCCCCCACCCCCACCCCCCGGGCACTTTTTGTATGCCAATGACTTCCTGTAGCCAAGATTGGTGCTGTAGCCAAATTAAGTATCTCTCTACACCGATGAAAGCCATTAGTCGTACGGAAACGTGTCTCGTTTTTAACGAAAAGACACGTTGGGCTAAAAATGTTCTGCAAAATGTTCCTTACGTCCATCTCTTGCCGAGATTCATACGATAAGTATGATGAAGACATTGTTTCCTTGTATGCCCACATCCATAATCAGCGCCTGAAAGACAGAAGAAGCCAAGAAATCAGGTGCCAAAGGTTTTCTACAAAGTTTTTAGTAAAAACTATATTAGCAGTATTGCTACTTATAGTTTCAAAACCTTGTAAACACTCAACATCTTGGGGGGGGGCGATCAAAAACACACTAACCAAACTGGACGAAAAAGTAATTTTTGGACCTCAAAAAGGGCACTTTCAGCAGTGCCCCCAGCAGTTCCCCTAGACCCCCCCCCC
>JAHWFP010143895.1:0-26979 GCA_023313725.1 Lithobius niger | reverse complement strand
GTTGCTCGAGTTTGCTCTATTTCTTGCTTGGTGATGCCGTTACCTATGGATCCTTTCTTTAAGTATTAAATGTTTAAAACGCGATTACCACATGTAAATTTCAATGCTAACATACACACTACAGTAACTATATTACAGTAATAATACTTTGTAAAGTCGGTGTAGGTATTGTGGCACAATGGCACATTCCTCACACATGAGCTGAGCAGTCACATCAGCAGCAGTTGCTAGTTGCCACCTAGAAATAGCCCATTTTGCCGGCTAAAAATGGTTTCCTCTGCCCAGGAAAACATACATAACCTGTTAATTTTGGCATTCATTGATTCTCAATGGATGTTTCCCTGGAGGTTTTTTGGCTGCATGTAGCCGCCTGCTTGCCAACCCCACTGCGTGGCGCAGGCCTCCTCTATAACAGTGAGAATGCTTTCATCATTTATTTTCTTCTCAATCTGTCAGGCGGTGACTCGAGAGGAGGTGGGCCTGGATAAAGTTATGTATGTTTTCCAAGGCAAACAAAACCATTTTAGCCGGCCTACCTGGGGGCCGGCAAAATGAGCTTTCTTATCGTTGGGTGGAAAACGTCCATAACCTATTAATTTTGGCATTAACAGGAGGCCTTGTCCCCGAAGGCAGAAAGGGGTGCGACGTGCGACTATGTCACAGATAATCTGGCACAGTCGCAGACAAAACGTGCCATTTTGACCAAATTTCTGCCGTTTCGCCAATTTTTGACCGATTTGGACATTTCAATACACCATTTTAATCGTCTCAACGAGACCTTTCCGTTGATGGAAGAGCCAGATCAATAGAATAATGCAATGAAAAGTTATTCAGTAAAAACTAACTAGGAAACAGGCTTTGGGCCTATTGTAGGCGGAGCGAAGAGAAATTTATTTTAAATTTGTATTTACTCTCATTATAATGGCTTTGTAATATTTGCTAAGGGTCCTTAAAAAGCTGGGGACAATATTCACTTAGCTACATTTGAGCTGAAGCTCTTTGCTGGTGTTTTTAACTTTTTAGCTCTTTTTTTTTTCATTTTAGGTAGGCTACGTTTCATATTAATTTTAAGATGCTTTCGTTTGCTCCTACATTTAGTTTTTGTTTCGGCATTTGCATCCTCTTTACGTCATCGCCGCCATAGTAAAATAACAAGTTAGCTGCCGTGGTTAAGCTGGCAAGGAACTTGCCACCGTCAATAATGCTTACATTGTTTATATTTATTGCAGAGTACCTTTCGTAGACTTAAAATATTAACAATAAAGCATTTAACTGCAATCTAAACAATCATCAGTAACGGTAGTACGTCAAAATAATCAAAAGATTCAAAATATCCGCTGCTCCCTACGGCGCCTCCTACGACAATGTTAAAGCGCACACCTCTGGCACATACTGCAACGGCGAGCGCTAATTATTTAAAAAAAAAATAGAATCATCACAATTGTAGGTCAGACGGTGTTAGCTTGGGTCTGAATAGCATTTAAATAATTATAAAGCCTAATTTTAAGCCTAATTGTTATCACCCGTTTTAGTTTCGTAAACGACAACAGTTAGGCCTATTGCTTCGAGGTTAAGCCTAATCATTCTTGCAGCACGGGATGGAGAGTCGGCAGTTTCCATAGCAATCCAGGAATGTTAAAATTATTATACGAAGCCAAATTATTGTTCCGTGTTGTGATATAAACACGTAGTCTGCCTTGTACGGTCGTCTTATATGAGAGGTTTCCTCCTGCAGCGGCGATTTGATGTTTCACATTTGAGATTCCCGTTGATAGTGTCAACGCCACTTTGGTTGCCATGTTTGCTAAATTCCTGCCAGTATTCTTTTTCACACGAAACGAATGTGAGTCGTTAAGGAACCCTTCTGTTTTTTTTCCCTTATGCTTGCCTTCCTCTAGTGCTTAAAGTGCTATAATCAAATGGTATTATTTCGTTGGGTTATGCCAAAAAAGATTATTAGCTGTAAGGAAGCTACGATGATTTATTTCGACGTTTTTTTTAAAGTTCACTTAAGTCCCACCAGCAAGGTGTATGCGTCGTCGGAATTCCTTAACTATTCACGATTCCAAATTTACAATGGTGAGTGTTAGAAATAAATTCGCAAAATTTGTTATTTCTCCCATCATAATTGTTCGATTTACGTCAAATTTTGGTTCAGCAATACTGTTTGGGGTATCAAGCGTTGTACCAAATTTCATTCCAATCCGATCTTTGGTTTGGGCTCCACCCAGACTAAAAATGTGCAACCAACAGACCAACGGACCAACCAACCAACATTTTGCAATTTGGTGTCCGTTATAGGCTAAGCTTCGCTCGCTCGCTCCGCCAATAAATATGCACGTAGCCATACAAAAAAACAGATTAGCTGCGATTTCCCTGACAATTGGTGTCGCAGACAGTAGCAGAAAATTCTGCCCTGGGGACCTCGTCAAAGACTTGGTGGCGGGCAACGCCTTGACGGGTGCCCCGGGTTGCGGGCAGACTCCCCCCCCCCCCCAAAAAAAAATCTTTATTAAAAATTTCGCACTTTATTCAGGTGGTGAAACAGGAAATTGGTCTCGTTCGTGGTGTTTGGTGGTCCTGAAAAGGACCGTTGGTTTTAGAGATGGGTCTGGCTTCTCTCTTTGGTTAGCTTGCTTCTGCCCTGTTGTGGCTTGCTTCTGCTTCATTCAGAGTGCTGAAGGGGAACTAGACTACGGTTTGGGCTGCGACCAGCCGGTGTAGTGCGTCTTCTTCTCTTGACATGTCACGTAGGTAGTAAAAGGTGAAAGTGGTGTGACGCCAGGAGGCTGATTTTAGGATTTCTTCGATGGGGACGGCGTTGTGATGGGCCCATAATGTGGAGACTGCTCTCACTTCGTGCGCTGTCACTCTCATGCTATTACTCGTGTTAGTTTGTTTTTCGTAGGCAGCTTCGATTGTATTTTTAATCCAAAGTGAATCATTACTGCATGGTTCCCCCTGCGCTAGAATCGACGGGTAGGAAGAGTTGGTTTCTTCCTTTTCGAATGACGTCGTGAGCGGTTCGAGCTATGTAGAAGTGTAATGCTCGGACTGGGCAGAGTCAGCGTTCAGGTTCATCTCCGAGGATGTTTGATAATGCCGGAAAGGTGATTGGTTTTAATGGTTCCGAGGGCTTTTGAGTCTTGGCTCTGAAATTTGCACGAGGCGTTAGGGTTACGGTGGAGAAGTTTGGTCCGAAGACGCAGTATGCTGGATCGGCGGATAATGTTTGAATTTTGCTGCAACGTAGTCTTGCTGCGAGTGTGACCAAGAAGACAGTTTTCCGAGTCATTAAATGGAGCGAGCTGTTCTGCATTGGTTCGTATGGATCTTGCATTAGAGATTGTAATACGAGTGACAAGTCCCAGTTGGTTACCATTCGTGTAGTTGGTCATTCGTTCTCGAAGGAGCGAAGTAACGCAGTGATACGGTAATCTTCCAGCAAATTGGTCTTGTTTACAGCTTTAAAGACTGAGTTTAATGCAGAACGGTAGACAAGGATGATGGTTGATCCTTTGAGCTTGTTTTCAGAAAAAAGGACGTCGTTGAACTTCAGTAGTTCGGGCAGAGAGGGGTTGATTGGATTAGTTTTCCTTGGGATACACCAATGAAATCCATTTGGTCCAGTGACTGTCGTACATTCGGTTTGTGGAATCCCTGGTTGCCTTGGAAGCGATTCGTTCGGCTTCGTCTCGATGAATTCCTGCCCTTTTGAGGAGTTTGACGATGGTAGCCACTCGCGTAAGTTTAGGTTGGCTAGGTTTGGGTGTAGTTTTGATCTTTTCTGTTGTGATAGAAGATTGGGATGAAGGGGTAGACTTCTTGGAGTGTCGACTATAAGGTTTAGAAGGCGGGGGAACTATGCTGCTGATGGCCACAATGGTGCGATCAGGAGGAAGAGGCTTTGAGATTCGTCTATTTTCAGTAGAACCTGTAAGAGTAGTTTGAACATAGGGAACAGGTAAGCATACAGGTTTTTCCATGGGAACGTTAGGACGCCTACTGCTATCGCTTTTTCGTACGGAATTGGGCTGATGAAACGGGATAGTCTGGCATTGTGCCTCATGGCGAATAGGTCTATCATGGGGGTTCCCCAAATGTTGAAGAGATATTCGCAGATGGACTTCTTGAGGCTCCATTTGCCTGTAGGTGGGGTTCGGCGAGAGAGAGAGAGACCGCAATGACATTCCTGCTTCCTTGTATGTGAAGTGGCAGGAGGGTGGTGTTGTTTTGGATGCAGAAGTTGAAGATTTCCAAAGTTATTGCACGTAGTCTTCGGGATTTCGTTCCACCTTCTTTCTGGATGTAGGCCTACGCTGTTGTGTTGTCGGCCTACACTTGTATCACCTGGTTGTGAGTTTGAGGCTGAAAGTGTAATAGGGCAAGTTGGATTGCTTGAAACTCGAGGATGTTGATGTGGTCGGTGTTGTTGGTGGGCCAAACGCCGGCGACTTGGTGATCGTCCATATGGGCTCTCCGGCCTTGGAGGCTGTTGGAAGCATCTGTGAAAAGAAAATGGTAGGGTGTTGGTTCATGAAGCGGTACTGTTTGTGCAAGGTTTGTTATGTGCGACCACCATAGAAGACATTCGTGTTGGAAATCTTCGTTCAATGGTTGGCGTAGGTCTGATTTGTCTTGGTTGTTGGGCCAACAGTCGATGCGATGGTGATGGAAAAGTCTGACCATCCAACGTCCATTGGGGACAAGGTTTGCCATGGCGTCCCATGTCCATCTTCCCTACGAGCGAGTTCAGTTCTCGGAGCGAATGAGATGTTTGCCTCCGGAATTGTCAAATGTGCTGCAGCAGGTCTTGCATTCGTTCTGGTGAGGGTGAAATCCTTGCCGATTGTAGATTAAACGAGACGATCTGGAAAAGTGAAGAATTGTGCCGCGGTTAGGCGTAATTTCGAGAAGTTGATGCCGAAACCTAGGTAGTTTAGTAGGCGAATGGATTGTTTTCCAAACGAATCGAGATCTTGATTGTTGAGTGCCCAATCATCCAGGTATGCACTTGCTTGAATTTGCTGCTGGTGGTAGTTTTGCGAGAATTGGTTTGAAAATTAGCGTAAAAATTCTTGGTGTTGCGTTCAGGCAGAATGGATGGCAGCGGAATTCGTAGACTTTCTGGTTGTAAACAAATTGGAAGAGATGCAAATGGCGGGATGTAGCGGGCCGTGGAGGTAAGTATCCATTAAGTCTATCGAGATGGTCCAGTCGTTTTGTTTGAACGAATGACAAATTGAGTTCAAGGTTTCCATCTTGAAGTGGTTGTTTGCAATTTTTTTGTTGAGCGGCTTCAGATTGACTAAATATATATATATATATGGTAGTGCTAGCAGTTTTCGTTCATTTTGCTAAACGGTTAACCAAACGAAAACAGAATTAGGCTAGAAATCTTGCTAAAACACAACAAATTCCGAAATTAAAAAAAAAACTTAAAAAAAAAAAAACGAAGGCTCAAAGTAATGTAAGTATTAAAACGCAGCCTAGGCTTACCATATCGAGCCCATCATTCTAAGCACACAAGTCGTAGCAGAGGTTCCCATTTCCTATTTTTTTCTCAAATTAGCAGAAAGGAAAACAAACATATTGACAGTTCTCTTAGAAATTATATGTCCAGCACACGAAAACACGCGTTCGGATGGAACAGATGTAGCCAGAATGCATAAGTATTTTTGCGCAAGTTTGGCCATCGTCGGATATTTTGTCGCATTTTCTTTCCACCAAGTAGTGGATTTGCGTTTATAGTTAAGCACTTTTCCAGCTTGTAACATTCCATTTCAGGTTTGTTTATTTCATCTTCTGATGCACCAAGTATTTCATCATTTGACTCCAAGCCGAGGATGTAAGCTATGGTGCTTTGCTTATCGAGTGCCGAAACGGGTGTTGCAGACGAGCCGGCGCCTGGTCTGTTGGCGAGTCCATTCTTGGTTGCTTGGAGAGAAGGGGAAGGGTTTCCCCTCACAGCCACGAGCTTAGCTTCGTTGTCAACTTTTTGAAAACATTCGTCCCCGACCATTTTCTGGACGAATGTTAAAGTCTTGTAACGAGGATCAAGCAGAGACGTAATTACGTGAATAGAATCAGCATCAGGATTAACAATGCAAAAACGTCGTCGTATTTCTTGGGAGACTACGTGCTTTAAATTCTTGACTTGCACGATGTCGTTTTCGGCCGCAGCTAGATGTTTTGATAGCAAACCACCCATGAGGGGAAGCACTTCCGACACACTAATGTTAATTTCTGTGCCAAGTGTAGTCGTAGTAACTTGTTGGGGTAGAATTAAGTTTTCTGCTAAACTCCAATGTTCGTCCCGCATTTCAAGAGTACGAGCATCTGAAAGTTTCGTGTAGTGCCGACCGCTTAAAACTGCACTTATTGGCCAGCGCTGTTTGACTAGCCGTTCCAACATGTACAAAGTCGAGTTCCACCTTGTTTTACAACGTTGAATCAGCGCATGTTTCGGCTTATCCATAGCTTCTTGTCGTTTTTGAAGCGCGGCCATGGCTGTAGGGCTTCGTCGAAAACGGCCAATGAGACGAGACGCAGAACCAAGCATTTTTGCGATAGGCGGTTCTTGTAAGCCGGCATCTACACATAATTGAAGAGTGTGGGCCGCGCATCTCTAATCTTCCGTGTTACAATATTCACTTACACTTTTTATGTTGGATTCATTGTCGTGCACAACAGCTGACACTTTTCTTGACAAATCCCAGTTTAGACTGTTTGTAGTTGGTCGGCCAGTTCGTATGCGGTGTGCTTTTCTTCTCCTCCGTGGGTGGTTAGCACATAATTCCGCAGATTCCAGTCAGGTTTTGAGATAAAATGGCTTGTCAGTCATGTAAAATTCATTTGCCATAGATATCCATAAATCCGTCGTAACACTGGCATAGTCTGCGGTACATATTTCATGCTTCACTTTTTCTTTCACATCTTCATGAAGTTTAACACAACGTGTTTTCACGGTGTAGTTAACATGGAACTTTGAATCCAGGCGATAAAGTTCCATTAATTTAATAAATCCGACGCCTTCAACCACATAAAATGGTAACATGTCCGTCGCTACCCATTCAGCTATGGCTTTGACAATTTTTTCAGCAAGTGATGGATCACAACTTTGCCGCACAAAATGTGATGCAATTGAGCTAGAATTTGGCTTACCTTCGTCTTCAACCAATGCAAGTTTTCCTTTTAAATGGTTCAGCATGGAGCCTATAGAACCGCCAGCGAAACTTAAAACGGCTGAGCAAAGTTTACATTTCAGTCTTACTCGATGTTTTTTCAAAATGCTTCCACACAGTGCTAGGCATCTTAACAATGGTAATTTGACATGAAGCATGCTGATAATCAATCACGCGTGCAATCAAACGTTGAGGGAAGACTAAAAACAACGTGTCCGAGATTGACAGCATGAATGACATTTCTATAGTAACGATGACCTTTGAAGGAAAGATCAACTTTTACTGGCAAACGAGGAAATAAGTAGCCACAATGTTTGCTATAATTCTTCCTTTAGGGCCTGTTACACCAAAACGAAGTAGCAGTTAACAAGAAATTGGGACACCAAGTAGAAATTAAAAGCATATGCGGTTATTCGTGTAGGTAAAAAAAAAACCATCTACACGAAAATTTTCGTTTAAACATTATAGCACTAATATAGATATATATTGTTTTTTTTTCCAATTATTCGCAGGCCTGCGTACAATTTCAAATACTGAAACTCAACCCCCGCCTCGCAACAGTTGCGGAATCATATTGCCCAAACGCCTCGCAACATTTTCGGAATTGCCACGGCTCATGCCGTATTTCTCACATTGTTCGTAATGCGGAACAATACGTTGTTCCCTTTACAATTAATTTTAAGAAGCTACCCACTCGACAAAGACGTTTTCCCACAGATTCTTCTCCAATGTCCGTCTACCGCCCGACTACCTGGCCGGCGCCATCTTGTTTGATAACAATCTCAAACCAGTCTCTCCACTTGCTACCCCGAAAGGTAGCGCACAAGCTGACAACATAACATTAGGCTGCGCTAGCCCCGACATCTGTCGATATTTGCTCTTTACCATTATAATTTCAACAACAGAAATATTATCGAAGCACACTTCCAGACGACCACTTATGCGCTATCACTCATGCCAGTATCGTTTGCATTTACACCTGGCCTGCGCCATTCTTCCCCCACTCAAGAGGGTAACGCCAAACCACATTGCCAATTTTTACCAAAACAAATATTTCTGTACTCCTTCGCTTCGAGACCGATGTACCCAGCAGCGGCGCGTGCCACATTCGTTTACTTCGTAATGAATTATTTCCATAACCATACGCCTCGCCTCGATCGCTGGCGGAATTAATTGGGTAACTTCTAAACGCCTCGTCACATTGGACGGAATGCTCGGTATTTCAAACATCTCTCTCCTCGGACGCTTGTCCAGAAAATCGTCAGTATGACGAAAATCATTTCTAAGCAAACGCATGTTGCAATGCGACCGCCTGCATCTTTTCCTTACCTAATACAGACGGTAATTTAGCAAACGACTCCACTAAACTGCCCCACAGAATGGCCGGCGCAGCTACATCTTCCCGACACCTTCAGTGTCACGTCACCACCATTTTTTTGAAATTTCTCCAAGTGGCGTCCTTGCCGAATTCACAACAATGCGCTCCGTAATCCCAGCCATCCGCCGGGTAATCCACACGCCGAGCTCCTGACGCTCCTTTGGCTTGACGCATTAATAGCAGTTGAAGCCATAATCCAGTTCAAAGTCTCGTGACACTTGATTCATGCTCAGATTTTTTCCAACTTGCCATGCTAGCAGCAGAAAAGACAGTGGAAGCTAGACGCATAGCAGGAAGCCAGGTAAGGAACCGGAAGTGACGCTTAATAATTGCATAAATTAAAGGAAATTTTATGCAAATGAAGGAAAGAGAAGTGCCGATTGGTAGAAGGGATATCCCAGAAGTAACACAGCCAAGAAGGATTATACGAATGAGAATTCACAAGATTATGGACAATCTACACTGTAAATTGGGCGAAAGCAACTTGGAAATTTTTCCGGTAAACAAAAAAAGTCCGTAACGTTGACGCTCATTACTGTGGAACACTGCATTAAATATACTTCCAACAGAGTGGAAATTCTCCATATTTCGCTAACTTCCACACTCCAGATAGTTCCTTATCTAGCTAGTTTTCGACTGCAGCCTGCAGTCCAAGGTAAGTTTATCTTCTGTTTACATTCTTCGTTGTGTACACAACGAAGAATGTAAACAGAAGATAAACTTACCTTCGAAGAGCCTGAAGAAGACTGCAGCCTAGCAAAATTAGCTAGATAAGGAACTATCTGGAGTGTGGAAGTTAGCGAAATATGGAGAATTTCCACTCTGTTAGAAGTAAATTTTCCGATAAACATACTTGCAGCCACAACACATAACCAGGTTGAGCTGCTGCCACTCCTTATAAGCAGGTTGAACTGCAGCCACTCCACATTAAGCTTCACTTTTTCAGTTTTTTGTTACTATCATTCTTTGTGAAGAATGGCACCCTACTGCTGGAATGGAGCCCCAGTTTAGGCCCATGGACCCCGGATGACACACCAGAACCTCGCGCGGCGGCTCACCAGGGTTAATTTCAAAAAAAAAGTGACCACAAGTGCATATTTAAGTGACTTTTAGTGACCTCCTCTAAAAGAAGTGACTTTTAGTTGAAATAGTGACCTAATACTAGCCCTGAAGGAAGGATCGTCACTTGATCCATCAAGTGACGAAGATTCCAGTAATTCTGACTGAAGCAAAATAAGGATTGTAGTACGACATTCATTACAGTTTGCACCTCCCCCCCCCCCTCCCCCTTTTCAAAACGAATTTCTCATCGAATTTGGAAAGAGAAATTATTTCTGCTTAATAAAATTTGGTATTTCAGAAATGACAAATACACCATTAACCGTTATGTACTCTTAACGAGCTTTCTCACCACAACTCTGTTGCAATTAACAATGTTAAATTGAAAACATCCCATCATGTAAAAAACTTTATATCTTTGACAAGCATTTGTCTTGGGAAGATCACATTAGCACGCAATGCCGTTCTGCGTTACAAAGGCTTAGATATCGTGCCAAATTCAAGCATTTTCTTAACATTAAAACTAAACGTAATCTCGCGGCAGCATTAATTATTCCATTACTGGATTATGGCGATTTGATTTATTTCAGTGCTTCAAAAACATTGCTGAACGAAGTGCAGAAAGTCCAGAATGCTTGTGTTCGATTAATTTTAATATTAAAAAGTGTCATTCTTTAATTCCTAGTGTGGTCGAACCTCCCCCCCCCCCATATCCCCCTCTCTTTTGTGCACTTTTTTATTATTATTTTTTTTGTATTTATTTGCTTATTTAATAAAGTATTAGCCTTACATAATTGTATCTCGCCCTTTGTAAACTCTGGCATTAACCATTATTTTTTGTTTACTCTTTAATGTATTTTGTTTGTTTGCAACAAAGTTTTATTATTATTATTATTATTGTTAACACGGCCGTAAAAAATATGAAATTGTTAGTATTAAAAAAAAACTTTGTGCCGAGTGCAATGTTATGCTGTGCTTGCGGATGAATATAAACAGATCTGTGGTAAGTAGGCTTTGGTCGCGTCGATAACACTCTCCACTGACTAATGTGGGTGGATTTTAGCATGGTGCTGTGGTGCCAACACCCAATTTTAAAATAGTTACAATTTTTTTTAAAACTGTTTTCAAAAAAATTGTAATTATCATTTTAATGGAAAATATTTTTTATTGACCCCCACCCCAAGTTAAGCTTAAATGCATGCTTCAAGACATTATTTGATTTTAAAAAATGAACAAACGCTGGTTGTATCATCAAAGAAATGCAAAGTTGACTCCACTTTTGTGCATTATTTAGAATTCCAATTTTACCAGTCTTGATCTTTAACTGATTGTTGCAGTGCTTTGAGCCTACAACACAAGAACTAAATGAACTATTGTTATAATTCTAGCACCTTATTTCAGATTAAAACAATACCAGTATTTGGTACCGTCGCATTTTTGGTACCACGGTATACGGTGAGAACTGGTTTACCGCCCAACACTACTATCCGCAATGGATTCACGTTCACCAACCGATAACCAGGCATCTTTACGGTCCAACCACCACTTTAGCGCATTGCCATCCAACGTCCACACCGGAGCCTTTCTTGCAACCGCCCACCTAGCAGTTCGTTGGACACTTCTTCCTCCATCCCCGGGGCCTCTCCGGGCCGACACCGAAACCGCTTGTCACCATAAAAAACGCCAGTCATTCTCCAACCACTCCACAGGCCCTCCCGCCCGGCTTCAAATTGTTCTCACCACCTAAAAATTCATACTCTCCGTAACCATGTGCCAATTCGTTGTCGAATCGCGACCAATGCGGCTGTCCGCCTTCACTAGCCAAACCACTATCATCGTTGTCAATCACGTTTTGCCCCAAAACGTGCGAATAATCACTTTCACTATTTGATCTCACATCATCACGCTGCATTAAACCACTTAACATATGCGGCAAAGCTGCAATTGAATACGCCAAGCCACGGGCAAGGCAGCGACGATAGGCCTAATGCCACCACCCTCTTGAACGTTTACATCATCATTACTTAAAGAGTTCTCCATCCTGTATTCGCACCGTATCATCGCCTGCTTGTTGATAATTCACCCGGGTGGTAGAAGAATTAGTCTTGTCTTTAGGTATGGCCACCACACTCACAGGAATACCGCAGTAAGTGTTTCTAAATCTCCTCCAACACAATCAAACGTGCTGACGGCAAAAGAAACAGTAGTGGACAGGCGCGTGGAGGCAAGGTGGAAGGGAAGTGGCAGTGACACAGTTCGACACGGAGCTTGAATAATTTAGGTTAGAAATTTATGTAAATGGGGGTGAAAAGAGCGCCGTAAGCAAGAGGACATCTCAATCTAGTTAACACAGCGAGGAGGATTTCTAAGAAGAGAATGTAACTTTGTTGTGCATTTTTTTACTCCAATAGCTGTATCAGCAGTGCAAGTGCAATTTGTCCCCGAGCAGCTGAATGTTTCGACTTCTCGATACAACAAACCTAGCCTAAGGAATTTCTCACTATAAAGTTGGTTGGCCATCTTCTGTTCACCTATGTACATAACTGAACCCTCTGTACAAGTAACAGCTTTAAACCTTTAGGATGGCCGCACATCAAAGTCGACAAAACATCGTTGCAAGACGAAACGTCGCATCTGGTGGAGACCCCCGTCACACGAAACTAGGAGCTTCGCTTACGACACCTAAAGACGTCTCGCTACAAGGTCGCATCCAGTGTGCGGCGCTCAGCTCATTCCTATGGTTTTGGAGAAGTCTGCAGCATGCTGAGACAGGTTTCAACAAAATGTCCTGTCGTGCAAGGTTTTGTCGACTTTGGTAAGCGGCCACCCTTAGTATTGAAAGGTCTTTTCATAAAAACATCTTGATAGTACGTGATACACAACCGCATCACAAAACACTACTTCGACCAAGAAATCGAGGAATTCACCAGACGAAAAAGGCAAACCTGAACCACAACCTAATACAGAAACTTTAGGCTGTGAAAAGCAAATTCTTTGGTTCTCGGGACAATTCGGTGTCAAAATGACCAGGCAACCGGACTTTTATTTTACCTTAAAGTTGCAAAAAGGTATAATGAACTGGCCATTTCAAAAATTTACTGAACGTACTCTCATTTGTCAGTGCGACCCATACGAAAAAAAGGTTTTGGCTCTCTACAAGTCCTAAACATCACTGTGTAACCAGGCTTTTTTTAAAATTTCTGTTTGAAATTAAGTAACCCAGTAGCTTTAATTTTTTTTTTCTGTTCAGATTGCATGTAGTAGTAAATTTCTAAACTATTTCAAACTGCAACTGGATAACGCTAACCAAACGCTAACTGGATAACGTATGTGTGAGAAAGCTCACCTCTCCTATAAACTTTAGCAGATCACTTTTTTTTAGCTAAAAAAAAGTGACCCAAACAGGGCCTGAGAATCGACATTTTTTTTTTTGCGGCCTTATGTAAAATTACAGTTTGAGTACACTGTCCTTGCAGTACGGTCAAAACGAAGACCTGGGTAGATTTTATAAGCACATTACGAATTCTCTGTACAAAGGACAGTTTTTTAGCGCACTAGATTGTTCGTTATAAAGAGAGCCTACTGTATTAGAATTCTATGCCGGTACTCATGTACCACAAATCTCCATCCAGCATCAGTTATATGTACATTTTTTTTTGTTTCGTTATAAACCAGTCGGAAAGTGCTTAGCTTACCTTTCTTCTTGTGTCATGGCTCTGTGGATGGCAATGGCAGGAAAATTTTGATCCACAAGCAGCTGAGCTAACGCCATACATCTTTGCACTGACTTTACGAATATGACAACCTGAAACAATTTTTAGCAGAATCAATAATTTACTCAAAAAGAAATAAAATAATAATAATACAGCAGCTGTATGAATCCATAGCAACATGTACTGCCAAACTTGTGGTAACCGCAGTAGTAATCTGCACGAGAAGCAACACTTGGGACACCTTCACTGAGTGAGTAACAAATCTTGTTAATCCCAAGGGTGTGCAATACTATCGAATTCGATACAGATATCAGTACTTTCTTGATATCGGTAATAGTACCGTATTGAAAAGGCAGCAGCTTAAAAAAACTTATGAAAAGTATAAAAGAGGTTTTGGGACAGAAAATTAATTTTTGAGAGCTTATATCATCGGAGATTTGAGTTATCGTTTAGTTGTTATTCCCACTTGTTATATGGGTCATGTACCTATTGACACCAACATTTCTGGGAGTAGTTTACAATCAACTTAACCATAAAATAAATGGCAATTACTGGAGTATAATACATTACAGTTCGCTGCCAGTCTGTGGATGCCAAGATTTTAATTATCGTTACGTTGTTTACCGCTTTTGTGATGCACCACGAGCTGCCATCTTGATTTAAACAGTTGAGTTCGATTAGATTGAAGCTAATGCTTAGTGAAGCTGACGTGCATTATAGTTTTATCTTTCCGGATCCATTACCAGCTGAAAGATACTTTCAAGCCGGAAGATTATTGCATCCCGGATGCATAAGCATTTTAGCAAAGATTTGTATGCAAAAGGCTTTTTCATCGAACGCACCGTCTCGATAAAGATGGCAGCTCATGGTTCACAGAGCACTAAAATGTTAATCCAAAGAAGTCAGAAACGTTATAAAGTCTTGGCATCCATAAACAAACAATCAAGTCTTAACGTATTCCGCTGCAGTAAGCACCGTTCCTTTCTGGGATTTTAAAGGTTAATTTGATGCAAACTACAAACATTAAAAGAATCTACAGCCGGGAGTCACAATAAAAACGTGTGAAACTGCTACTAATTCTTACTAAACTATATCGGTCACAGACCTACGAAGATGAACCTCTTGAAATTAATTTTTTTCTTTAACCCTTTAAGGACGGGTGCGCCCAAATGCGCCCGCTGTTAAATAATGGTTTACAGCTCTTCTACAGGTCAGATCGAAAACTTCCAACCAATTATAGTAAAACGAAAAATGGGATATGAAGGCCAGATCACTAAGTAAAAAAATGATACAGGTTTCATTCCCTTACTTCAAGTAGGTGAGAAGCTATGAATTTTTTTCTACAAGTCCGTTACGAGACCGTAGCGCAAATGCAGTCCTTAAAGGGTTAAAACCTCTTCGATTACAATTTTTTAAACCACTGATACTTTTTCGAAACTTTTGATACTATTAAATTTCGACATAGGTATCGAAATTCTATAGTATCGCACACCACCGATTTGAGAGTTAATGCTGGACTGGCCGAACGAATTTACGTGTAGTTAATTTTTGAATAGTCATGAAGACTTATAAATTTTATCACTTCTGTAGGGATCAACCAGAACCTGTCCCAGAGATCAGCACCGGCCAGAACTAGCGGTACCTAAGCAGGTGCCAAAGTCAACAATAGAGTCAGGCAAATTTGGTTAATTCTTAACGATGTGCATCTATTTTTTATTTATTCGATATTTAAATACATAGAACTTTTTACTTTCTTGTTTTCTTTTAAAGAAATTTGATGACTAAACGGCATTGAACCTTAGGAAGATTACTTGTGGGGGCCAAGGCACCGCATGAAAACGTGCAAATTAGAAATCGATCACCCCACATTTGGAGGTTTTTTTTTTAAAAACATGTTACATTACAATTCAAATACATTTAAGACATACAAAATAAAAATTAAACCATTTTTTTTTTTAGTGTAACAATATACATATTTACCAGACTGTTTTTGAGTATCTAGTCAAACTCTAGCCTGCTTATTACTGGTAAAGGTGCACCTTTCAATTACCAACCTTAAAGGTGCACCTTTTAATTACCAACCTTTAAGTTGTAACATCCGGTTTTGCTTTGCTGTGTAATCGTTTTGACAAATCCGGTTATTATCCAAGCAACTTTGATTAAGAGCTAGTGTCAATTGTGTCTGAATGTAATTTAAGGGCTACCAATGATAGATATTTCCTTTAAAAAGTCTGGAGTGCAAAACCAAAATGTAAACCAACACTGTGGTCTCCTACTTTATAGCCAACAAAAATTATAACATTCAGCATCTCAATAATATGTACTGTTTTCCTGCACTTTGCTTATAACCGAGTTACCTTCACTATTCAACCGAAAAACCTCACACATAGCCTAGTATAAAATGGAGTTAACTTTTTTGGAAAGAATGGCCTCACTGGTTATCTAATACCAAGCTGTTTAAAATGCTGCAAACCGCAAATCCGTAGCTTGAGCGGTTCAAAAGTTATGAAAAATTCAACATTGGTGTGCAACTTTGCTTGTGGAGTGCACAGTGCGATTTTGGAGTACAATTTGCCCTTATGCATCAGAATATTTCTACCCCTGATGTTCCGAGGTGGAACGTCTTTCTTTTACTAAAATGAGTTCAGGGGATGGGAGGGGGGAGGTACAAAGCAGAGGTAATCCACATCATGAAAAATGTATGTGCGTGAGCGTGCGCTATTGAACCAAGGGCCACAAAGATGGGAGTAGGACCAATGAATGAATTAAATTGCGCTTTTAATTTTTTGTCACTGTGGCTTGATTTTATGACACAAATGCTAAATAACCTGTAAAATCAGTACGAAATTCACTGCTTTCGGGCCAGCCATTGTTGACCAGTGTTATGAACTTCGAGATTGCAGTTCAAAGTACGAATGTAGAAATAAACTTGCATGCCAAAAATAAACTTGTGAAGGACGGCATATTTTGCACAAGTGACTCGCGCACAGAAAAAGGCAAGACCTGTAGGGTTTTAAAAGGTTGTCAAGCATTCCGTATTTGGAACACGGAAGTACGTGGATGGAGCAGTTTCCACGTAAATTAAACTTTCCTGAGAGTTTTCACTCCAGTCGCAATCTTTCATTTACTCTCACCTTCGTAGGGGCTTACTTCTGGAGAAGTAGACAAACAAACATACAAACAAATTGTATGTTTTGAATGACGTAGATGAAATGCAGCGCGCTGAGGAAGGGACGAACGAACTGTTGAGTAATAATTGCAATCGACGCCAATAGAGTGTTATGGCTACTTTTTTTTAATTTAAATTTTCCCCTAGACCATGTTTGGCAATACTAGCTTGTAGGAAAGTGGACCTGGAAACCCTCTCCTCTTTGATGGATTGGGTTAAAATTGGTGGTGGCAATAAGTGGTCTTTAAAGACACCGAATAACGTTCAATAAGGTCAGTTAACCGAAAACTGAAAATATTGCATACAAAATTATGTAACAAAAAACTAATCACGGTATTTCGTTATGTTCGTTCGTTAACATAATAAAATAAAATGAATATCATGGTAGAATGTCGGCTTATTGCAAAGGCTATGCAGTAATAAAGCCATTTACAATTTGTATTCACGCACGCTTTATTTTATGAAAATAAGTAAGGCTGAGTCGATCCCAATTACAGATACCAATCTCTGCTGATATTCGCAGTACCGGTAGAAATCGGGCTCGGCAGGTAAAACCCTGATAAATCGAAAAAAACCCAAATTGAAGATATTTTTACTTCTCGTCGACCGAATTTGACGTTTGAATACACCATTTTGAAGGTTTTTTTTTACCTGCTTTCCAATGTTCCAAACTGCAAGTAGCATTCGGTTACTGTCTAGAAGTTACAAGGCAAAATATTACTTTAAACCGATATTTTTAAAGAGTAATTATATTTATTTAGACCTATGCTTTAGTCTTGCAATGATTCCAAAAGTTTTTTTTTTTTATAAAGACTTACTTTAGTAGTATAGTTTTTGATTAATTGGGAACTGGGATCAGTTATTGGGGATTTGGTATCTGCAACAAAGCTGATCAGCCTAGCCGTACTAATAAGTTTAATGTGGTAACAAAGTGGGAAAGAAAGTGAATTCAGTAGTTCCTACTGGTTGTAAAAAATATAAAAATAGTTTTTACATAGAAACACACACTTGTTTCAGGTTAAATATAAATCTAAACAATTTCTTTTTTTCATTAGGGACTCTGTATCAATGGTCGGTATCAGGACTGTATCTGTAGATTTCTCTCTTCGGTATCGGATCGGTAAAAAGTGATATCGGCCCAGCTTTAAAAAACAGCATATCAAGGTTTTCTGGCAATAATGCACTTCTTTTACGGTCACTATTTGCCCAGAACACACAAACTCTTACTGTCTGAAGGGACGTAGAAGGCACGCAAAAATATTACCGTAGCTACCTTTATTACCTTCGAAAATGCAGCAGCATTTTCTTCCCACCAATTCAACGCATTTGTACCTGCATTATGCTTTACTGATTTAAAAAAATAGATGGTATTCGGTTTCAGTTAAGTTAGTTTCGTTACTGCGAGTTGGTTCGTGTTGGCCTAATTCCAGCACCTAAGATACACCGTCGCCAGGCAGCATGTGTTTCCGTGGGTTAGGCAAATTGGCCGGGCGAGTCCATTCTTTGCGGTGTGTAGGGAGGGGAAATACGGCAATATCAGAAGTTAGCAATGAATCTGCACTCATTAGAAGGGTATTTTTAGATTCGATTAAGAAAATCCCAAAATTAAAATCCGATTAACCGAATTTAAATGGTTAACCGATTACCCGTTACCACCACTAGTTGAAATTAAGTGAGAGTAGCCCTTTGTTTTGAGTTTGTTTCATGCAAGTATGATACTTTCATAAACACATCCAAATTTTTTTTTTCATCTATGCTTACAATTTGGTAGTACACAAGTACTCTTACTTGGTATCAGGAGAGTTTTCAGTTGTTTCTAATGAAGGATTTTTATCAGCTGAAGACTTACCACCACAATGTTGACAAATGGTGGCATCCCTCCATGTTTTTAATGTGTTGGTTCCATTTGTTTTTTTTATCATTTTTGATAAGGACTGGCAATGGAAGCACCGGTAAATTTTGACTTCACTTCTATTTTGAAATGGAAATGTTATTTCTTGAAGTAAAGCGTCAGAACTGTTTTGCCAAATATTCAATTCATTATTTATCCCTAATATTTAAGCCTTATACCACATTCTCCCGGGTAATCAAGTTAAGATATTTATTTAAATTGCTATCTGACCTAGATTCCGGTTATTCAGGCAACGAAAGCAAAGCCAAATGCAAATGCCAATGGGAGGGGGAAGGTTGGGGACGTTTGGGCTGTATACAAATGATGGTAACTGGGAGAGAGAGGGTGACAATGACGGACTCTCCTTTTATAGGTGGGGTGGGGGGTGAAAGTTGAAACAAAATGTGAAGGCGATGGGGTTAAAGAGAAAAAAATCTGCGTAATGTCATTAGTTATAGGCCCCTTTTGTTCTACAGGGAGGGGGAGGAAGACTAGATTCATTATGACTGCAACTGGGAGTGATGGCAGACAAAGGTGTATACAACTAATATGAAAGTGGAGAAAACAGAAAAGAACTTTTCAAGTAATGTACGAACCCCAACGTAATAACGGTATGCATTTTTTCCCCCTTTAGTAAACGCTCATTAATATGTTCATATAGTACTACAGCCTGTACCATTTCAAATCACAAATTGTGTTGACAGTTTTTTTTGGGGGGCAGGTAAATTATAGGGGAGGTTTTTAACTAATTCCTTTCACAACAATTTTCTTGGGGAGTCCCCAGAGAGTCGGTATAATGACCTTCACTGTACATACAAAAAAAATAAGCACTATCAACTGTAGTGGAACTTCAGAAAATAAACCATTAGGCTCACTGGAATTACTTTGAAACTCCTCGAACACGGAAATTATTCATCACGCTCACTTTCATAAACAGGATATTGTCTGTATCTTGCAAATTTTTGATTTTTGTTAACAATCTTCATCAGGCAGTCACAAAAAATAAGTTCTCTGGTTACATCCAAATAACAGGAGGATGTAACCAGAGAACTCATTTTTCGTGACCGTCCCTGATGAAGATTGTTGATAAAAAATAATAACTTGCAAGATACAGACAGTATCCTGTTTTTGAAAGTGTGCGTGATCAGCAATTTCCGTGTTCGAATAGAACTTTCAGTAATTGTGTAGTTATTGGCAATAGACAGACAACTGCAGAGTTAAGATGTCTTTGGTAAAATATAAGCTCCGTCCACTTCACGCTCACTTTGTAAGGCATCCTCTATGGCAAATCTTCACACACTAGCAACCAACCCAACCCAGTTTTGGTGTAGCTCTGAAACCTAACATCATATATTTTTTTTAACCAACAGTATTTCCACCAAGGTTAACATTAAGCTGTAATAAATTCAAAATGCTCTTTCTCAGCTTTGGTTGTAAATCTGGGGAAAGAAATTTTTGCAAAATTCTGGTTTTCCACCCTCCAAAAGGTACCCAAAATTCACCCAAATTTTTATGACAATTTTATGACAAATCGGCATCTTATTTTAACTTTTTAAACAACTTAAGAACAATTTCTAATCCACTTTTTCATTTTTAACACACTTGGAGACTTGGTGTTAGGGGGGTGGGGAGGAGGAGAGTGGTTGAACCAAATGGAAATGTGACCTACAATTTTTCATGACTCTCTCCAAGGTCCTGAAATAAATCTTGAGCCCATCCCCACCTCATTTGGTGTTGCTGACTCAATCCCTCGCCCCAAAGCAAGCATTACTTACTACTCAGGCTACCTGTGGATGACATTTTCTAACCAAATGATTTCCAAATGTTTGGAAATGCATCACACATTTTCAATGAAAGGAAAAGCTGGTTAACGCATGTTCTTGAGAACATTCAAAGATGTGGCTTTTAACCTTGTTTTGTACCCCAGATTTTTTTTTATAGATGGAACAGAACTTAGTTTTCAAAACCTTGTAAACATTACAAGATGCTGGGAGGGGGGCATTTGTCCTCCAGAAACCAAGGCGTTTTTAAAGAAATCTTGATTTCCTTATGGGCAACTTGTGAAAAAAGTTCATCCTCTTAGTCGAAAAATTGGCAAACGCCTATACAGTGGAAATTTGACGACACATCTTTATTTTATACTAGATGTAAGCCCGTGCTATGCACGGGTGTTGTAATGATTCTGTGATATTTCCATCAAAGGTTTAATTTGGTACATGTCAGTGGCAGTAAAATTATTGATTGTGTTGCCATGTGTTGCGATTTACTTACATTTGAGTTGAGTGTTGCTGGCACTGCTGCTGTTCTTGTGCGAGGTTAAAGTATATCTTTATAAAGTATATTTTCCGTAAATGTATTGTCTTTTGCACTTAATAACTCCCCTTGTTTGTTGGTGTTTAGTATTTGTACATGAACATTTTTTTCGGAAGTCACCCATGAGAAGGCTACGTATTATTGTCCATGTGCAAATACTGGTTGGGGTAAATAAATCCGTCCGTAAGAAGGTAGCGTGTAATATCGTGACTAATACCGCAGGCTATTTGACCACGCCCGCAACAGATGGCGGCACTGTGTATTCAGGTGCCGGCATGGATTTTTTTTAAAGTTTTAAAAGTCAGCGGCTTTGCTGACAAATCGCTTGATGACACCATGGACTTCGTTCGCTTGGGTTCACTATCAAGAGATGGCGCTGCTACTGGCAAGCATTTTTTTTTTCTAAAACACCGAGCAGTTTCGTACTCAAAATCCCGATTGGTTCTTTTTAAACTTAAAAATTAGATGCTGTCTTTTGTTTACAACACAACTGCTAACAAATTCGTTCAGCTTCAACTGACTTACTTTAAACTTTAAACACATAAAGGTAACTATCAAATTGGGACTCCTAGCATCACGAAACAGAAGCAAGCTGACAGGCATGGAGTTGAGCACAGCTACTATCTCATCGGGCCTTGATATTGCTTCGTTCGCTTGCGTTGACTATCAAGAGATGGCGCCACGACTGTTGATGCGGTTGTTTACTTGCGGCCGTCGGCCGTCGTGTGGCCGTCTCGTTGCGTCCATCTGACGCGACAACTCGATTTTATTAATAAAGATTGTACTCCTACATGCAGAAGTTTACAACGTTTGGGTGACATCCACGGCTCAAACGTGCAACGAATCACTACAATTTACGTTCGAGAACGAAAAAGGATCTGAAATTACATTCCTCGATGTCAAATAAACCAGAAAAGACGACCAAATCTCCTCCTCCCTTTACTGACATCCCTACACTGGAAGAAGAATCCCCCATCAATAAATCAAAAGCATACCGTATACGCCTCAAGTATAAGAAGAGTAGCATTTTTGGGCTCTGATGGGCCAAAATAATAAATGGCTGCGATCAGACTTTAGCAAGGCTTTCATAAGGTTTGATATAATATTTATTAGTTTGCATACTAGTAAATTCCCCTGATCCTGGATTCAAAACCCAAAATTTTAATAATAGCTTCGCCTTTGGACTGCTTCCTGAGGTCTTTTCAAGACGTATTTAGTTTTTTCTATATAATCCAAAAACTATTTGAGCAACTGGCACGAGATTAGCACCATTGGATAGCTCTCGGAAAAAACGATCAAAATGGTGTATTCAAACGTCAAAATCGGCCAAAGTTTGACCGAGTTATGGATTTGAACGCGAGTTAAGACGATGCTATTTTAATGGTGTAAATTTGAAAAAAAGTACAGTCTTATATTCGGAAATATACAGTAACTAGCTGAAGCCCGTGCTATGCACGGGTGGTGTTGAATGCACGATTTTCAACACTGGTTAGGTATGGTAGCTGATGTGAGCGTCCATGTTCGACCGAAATAAGTTTCTTCAAATTGTTGCGCATACCGGCTAACAAACGCCGATTTTCGTTCGCTTCGCTCACTTACTCACTCAGGCAGCACATCCTGTGACTCAGATCCCCCTCCCCAACTGCTAAATGATACTCTCTTTCTGATGATCACTTCTCTCATTCAAAGTTCGTGTGGGAGGAAAAATCAGCGCTTATTGGGACTCAAATACTAACCACCCCCCCACCGACTGTTAGTGATCCCTCTTTTGTAATGTTCATCTCTTTTTTATTCTACCAGCCATGTTCATGTGGTAGAAATAAGGCTCAAGATACTCTCGAGAAACATGCTGTACTGAAATGCTTCCCCCATTGGGTAACGTTGTTCCCATCGTCCGTGTCATCGTTCTGCTCGCAACAACTGGTCAAAAATAGGCACCACCGAAGCTTTGTTTACTTTTTTAACGGCATGTTTACCAGCATAGAAATTATTGCGCGCGATTGTCGAAGTGATTGTTGAATATCAACCATATGAAAAGCTTAGGCCAAACTGACGATGTTAAAATGGTTTCAGCAAACATAACACTACACTGAAGGAGTAATTCACAGTCACGAAAAAATTAGGGAGGAACAGCTGAGGAATGAGCGGCTGAGGTATTGGATGGGGTGAAGCAAATATTTGGGCCTCCCTTTGAAGAAAAATTCTCAAGATTTATAACAAAATGGATGAAAAAATAGACAGTGGCCAGAGATGGGGAGGTGATATATTGGGGGAAGGGTGATTTATCTCTGGGGATGGGAACAGGGCAACTTCCCCTCCCCCAATTCACCTCAGGGCAGCTACCATCCATTCCTACATCTGCTCTCCCTCTTCTGCACCACTGATCACTTCACTCTTTTTTGTAATGTATCTTCAGACAGTTTATCCCCCCCTCCTCAGATATATGCCCTATCCAATCCCTGGTCACTCTTCCTTACGTTTTTGTGTATTTTGTACTGAAACTTTGAAAATTCCCCACCCTCCAGCCTCAGTCGTAATCCCTACTTTTTTTTCCTTCTACTGAAATTAAAAAATTCCTCGTCACTTTTGTCCATGTCAGTTTTTTTTGCACTGAAACTTTACACCCCTTCTCCCCTCCGTAGCTTGTCCCTACAATTTTTTTAAACTGAAATTTCAAAAATTCCCTCCATTCTCACCCAGGCATGGCGCTAAAGCGCCGGAGGAAAGGGAGGGGGGGGGGGGGAGCGGTGGCGGCTGGACTCATCCTATAGGAAAGCACTAATGTTTTCTCTGGGGAACTGCTGAAAACCTTTTGGGGACAAAATAGGCTTTTTTTTATATTGTGTGAAAAGAATAGGGTCATCAAAATTTCAAACACAGATTTTATTGCGCCACTACTGCCACTCATCTCTACCCCCAACTCATTTTACTTCCATACTCAGTTCGAAAATGAACCCCATCCTGATGCTCACCCTTATTTGTTTATTTTACTAAAACTTCTAAAATCCCCTCCCCGCCGTTCGTTCGTCCATACTATTTTTTGCAACTGGAATATCCCACCCTGTGTTTGTTATTGCTTCTGTTGTTATTGTTCTGCCTGATCTCTTGTATCAGCGGAACCCCCCACCCCCTCTCCACTGCTAATGGTTCACTCTATGTAATGATCACTTCCATTTTATTCTTCCACCTTGGAAATGATCATTCCCAATCATTCATCCAAGTTATCATACGCGCTGCTGCCCTGCCCTGCCTTTCTTGCAAGGCCAGCTGAGATAGTAGCTGCGTTCCTAGCTCCACTTCCGGCCTGTCAGCTTCATGCTCTTCCGGCATTATAGTTAGTGACAGACACACCAGGAGTCGTCCAGTACCGTACGGCATGAGAACCAAAGAGGATTGGTATCTGAACAAAATTTATGCTTTAAACTTTAAACACGTAAAGGCATCGATCAAATTGGGAGATCTGGCGCATATTGAGGGCTTTTCACGCATTCACTTAGTTCAGATACAAATTCCTTTGGGTTCTCAATCCGTACGATACTGGACGATTCCTAGCGTGTCTGTCACTAAACAAGCAAGCTGACAGGCTTCGAGTGGACCGAGGTACGCAGCTATCTCAGGTATCCTTGCTTTCTTGATTCATGGTTTTTGATGTTGGCAATAGATGGCACGGTCTGTCTATAGCCATAAGAGCCTTGCCGGAACTGACCGTGAACCCTCGACTGCTGTTACAGTGTTAACCAAACGCCTAAATTCAACCAACACAACAACCGTATGAGCCTGAACGAATTTTTGACGTATTAACTACTTTCACGGTAACGTGATTATTTTTATTACTGGTTTTTGGGTTGTGTGAGTGAATCGGAAGACGGACCGGAAGTTGCACCGATTGTACGGAAGTTGGTGCCACGTACCTAACTGATTTAACGATCTTACATATTTTAACTGCTGTTAAAGTGTTAACCGAATACCTAAATTCAACCAATACACTAGCCTTTAACGTAGCATCTACTTTCACGGTCTGACTATTTTTATTACTGCTTTTCTGGAATTTCTGTCAGTGGACCGGAAGTTGTACCGGAAGCCGATTTAGCGATCTTGTATATATGATGTGAAGCAAAAATGTTCAGCACACAATTCTGGACAGGAAAGGTAATATACATCTTTTACGTAAAAGCTATCCTTGAACCACAAAATTGTGTTATCATAATTTGCCTGAACGCTCCTTTTTTTAGTTGGTTGTTAAAGTGATTTTCCTGCTATTACAAATCCTCTAATATCCCGAAGGTGGGAATCTGTTCTTTCCATCAGTCCTAACCGATATTGTTTAACTTAGATAGTCCTAACCCCATTTAGAGGGCAAGAGGTAATGGCCAAGCAGCGAAACCATATGGCGATTTTCGAATTCAAAGTGCTATTGCTAGTTCTCTATTGTCCGAAATGAACATGCTTTGAATTTTCTGAAAGGTGGGGATCTATTCTTTCCATCAATGCTAACCGAAGATGTTTAGTTTAGATACAAATACGAGCATTACAATGGCACTTTGAAATTGAAACTAGTAGCTACACCAATTACAGCTACACTTTTAAATTGGCGTAGGACAATCCCTATCTAAACAATTTTGGTTAGGATTGATGGAAAGAATAGCACCCTAACTTTCAAAAAATCCTAAGCTTGTTCATTTCGAGGGCTAGCAAAAGCACTTTGAATACGAAAATTACTATATGCTTTCGCTGTTACACCATTACCTCTTCACCTTTAAATGGGTGTAGGACACTCCCTATCTAAATTTAACAGTTTTGGTCCAGACTGATGGAAGGAACCGATCTAGACATCCTCGACCCTTCCTAAGAGCAATGCTCTCAAACGCGCTCACGAAAATCGTGGAATACTCTTCCTCACCCCAAACTGCGAGGAAATACCTAGACGAAGCAAAGACAACCTTCCTTGAGAGGGGCTACCCTCTTATAATGACGGCCTGGCATTCTACATTAGAGAAACAAAAAGGCGTCTAGAAGTCAGAATTCAAGAACAAGTTCTTGACAAAAGACGACCGCCATTTTACAAACACAAGATGCCAAATTTTCAGTTATCATCTGATCGTTCCCGACATGTTGACATTCTGAAGTAGATGATCAAGAAGACGATGATGATCAACTAACCTCCGAAAACTTAAATGTAAAATTTAAATTTGATTGTGCTAAACAACTCAGTGTGTGTGAAAATATAATTGTGCGTTAACGTCAGTGTGTGTGAAAATATAATTGTGCGTTAACGTTTTCTACTAAGGTGGAAAGTGTACCAAATCAAGATCTGTCCTCTTTATGTGAATTTATTTTACAGCATTTCTAGAAATGTCTAATATTTTATTACATTTTTGACGCAAAGCAAAATTTTAGGACAATTTTATGACATTTTGATAAAATCAAAGAATTTCATGAATTTTATGACATGTGGGAGCCCGGCAGCCGTAACACTCGCAATGCTATTTCAGCTTGGCTGAGTGAGGTTATTCATGAATAGCGCCGCTCACAGGGTGCGCGCAGACCTGTGGATAGGCTTGAAATGCGTGGAGGGTATGAGACACGTAGCTGCGTTGGCTACTTGCTCTTGTTGGAACATAGGAAATCGGCCTTTTTAAGCTAAATCGGTCAACGGCATCAGGCAGCAGATGTTGAAACATTGAAAAGGCACAAATATACAAATAATTTTGTGACAGATGAGCTTGTAACTAATTTCTGGTAGTTAAATTTAGGCCTACCAAAAATTTTAATTTTGTTTCTGAAATGCACTTAATTATTTTTGACTCAAGGAAAAATCTAACTAGTTGCACTTTACTTTCTTAAACATTAGACCACAAGTTATCGGAACCTGATAACGGCCGACGTTTTTTCAACATTGGAATCAGCATTTGAGCACATCAATGCACCCCTATTTGTCATGTATATCACAAGGTAAAAAATTACTGTACAGAAGATGGCTAACCAAGTGTACTGGATACAGATTTACCGAAATCCGCAAAAAATCTGCAAATTCAATACAGAAACCAGAAAAAATTTGTAATTAAAAAACCTGGACTAAATTAGTTAGTTGTAAAATAATTTCGACCCCTGATCAAAATCTTTACAAGTTTAGGCCAATTTTTCCATACGGTGTAATGCTGTACCGAACGAGAATTTTTCAGCTAAACCGAACCAAACCTAACAAAAATGTACCAAACCAATCTATTATAAACTAAAATGTAAAGGAACCCAGTTCACAAAGATTCATCAAG
>JAHWFP010143894.1:0-12103 GCA_023313725.1 Lithobius niger | reverse complement strand
ACAACATAATCTTCATAAAAATTAAATAAAGAATTCTTAAATGTGACCTTTTCTGTAAATAGGCCTTTCCCTACATGCTATTACAGTTGGTATAGCCCATTTCCAATCGAAACGTTGCGAATCGTTAATCGGGTTCCAACATTGTTTCGACAGTGCTTTATCTGTTTGATTACATTACTATGAAAGCTGGTAAAAATGGCTGGGGGCATTCGATTCTTGAATTAGCACATTGAATTCTCTACTCCGTATTTGAGTAGGCTAACCTCCAGAGATTTCCAGCATAGGAAGCAGAGTGTGGAAAGATTAAACACCTTATAGGCGACTTTTCACCTTATTAACTCATAGACGCAGCAACTACCGTGGAATTTACGAGCAATATCAAGAAAATAGCGTTAAATTAAAAACGGAACAACACTTCGCAGCAGCGCCTTGAATTTTCATGACTAAAACGTGATCACGTGACCCACATCAACCTATTGGATGATGAAGAATCTGGAACGTGGATGCTGCGTTTAGAATATGGACAGCACGGTCGAAAAGGTGAACCGGCGCCTTTAAGGTTCTCTTTGTTGGGAAGCGAAGGGGATCAGAATTGTGTGTTACGCTGTGTGCCAGATTTAGTGAGACCATGAAATACTTTGCAAACCTCTCGGTCGTTTGCGTCCGAGGTCCTAGAGTGAATAAATTCTGCGTTATTTGGTCCCAAATAAACATATTTATTGACACGTAAGTGATAAACTCACTCTCAATGTGTTGCAGTCTTTACCATCCTCCTCAACCTTGTTCGGTTTGTCTCAACATGTGAATTAGTATGGGTAGAAGTAGTGCCTAGACGTACTTCACGATACTCTTTTATCTTGTTACGGTGGTTCACATCTGTTATACCCAGTAAGGGATGAGGGGACAGCCTTTTTGCACATTTGTGGAGGTGAAAACCAGTCTTTAGCCAGATAGGCTTCATATAATGGCGGTCATAGGTTCCACACGCCCCTCGACTTTTCGGGAAATTATAGGTAGAGAGTAAGAGGAGATAAGCAAAGACGATAGGGGAGGGAATGACGTAAAAATGTCGGAGGAGGGATTCGTCGGTATGCTACAACATGCATACGGAATTGATCTTCAGAAACAGAACGAGTTGGTATGTGGGTAGATGTTATAAAGGGTTTAAAAACAGTGGTATGTAAACAGTTGTGTGACTGGTTAGAGACTTATACATTGTGCTAGATTAATACAAAGGTAAATTCTTAACATTAACGCAAACACGGAATATGAAAAGTAAGTGTCAATGAGCAGTTGAAAGGGAGTTTCTTGTTGCCACTAGAAAATATGAATTACCTGGGAACTTTTGCATTATGTCCTCGTAATGCTGTTTACGTCCTTGAGTTTCTATGTTGTTTGGAACCAGCCAACTTGTTAATCTAAGTGCACATGCACGCACTCCTCCTACTAAAAGAGCATGCTACAAAAGCTCCACATCTTTTTTTCTCTAGCGGCCATGTTGAATGGTCGCTTCGTTTGTATTCTTCTTTCGTTCCCTTTCATCGAAGCCTTCTGGATTTTTCTGCCTCTTTCATGCATGCTAAAAGCAATCTCTTCCGTCATAGCCTCTTCTGAATCTTTCGTGGGAACGTGCTACCCTCCGGGCGTCCACGCTGCACCTGTAGCCATTGCCACTCATCACAGCTGTACCTTTTTTCCTGGAGCCTGCATACCATCGACGGTTTTTTGGATCCGTTTCGCCGATCAGAACCTGTCCTGGTCTGGCCACAAGTTAGCCTCGTTCATGACCCACTGGATTCTTTTCACGACCTTCTCTTCTTTCGTAATATTGGTTTACTACGTCCTGCCCAGTTGACAACGTTGGTCCAGTGACAAAGTGCTCTTTTGTCCATTAACTGGCCGATTACCGTCTTCATCACTGCCTTTTTAACCAAGTCGCTGCTCCCTCATCTGCATTCGGCATATTTTTCGCCGCATCGACCAGGAACTCAAGCTGGCGTTTTTGTTGCTGATGACGGTCTTTCTTTTGTGGCTGATTCACGGTCCTCATGTTCGATGATTTGAAGCGCTCACCGCGCTGTGCATAACTCTCGGTTGCTTTCATCCCTAAAGTGGACAGACCACATGGCCCTCCCTGTCGCTGACCAACTGGAGCTAATACAAACCAATGCCGCAACACGCAGCTTCTTTCGTCGGTTTCATGGTTTCGTTGCCACCGACCCTCACCGACATCCTCCTCACCAATCTTCTCCATACGTTGAAGCAAGCTTCTTTCATCGGTCGTTCCTGTTGCCACCAGCCTCTTTCATAGGTTTCTTGTATCATTCCCTTCGATCCTCAATCTGATTTTCTGGCACGAAAGGAGAGACCAGCCTCCTCCGTGCATTAACCAACAGTTTGCAAGCCATTCTCTACCCCACAGACGTGGCAAAGGCACTCACAAAGAAAAATTCTTCTTGGCCCGCTCATCTGCGTCCTCGTCGGCATCTCTCCAGCTCCCGTACGATGATTATCCTCGTATGAAAGACGTCTCTCATCTCGTTGCGGCTTCTGGCGACCGCCCTCGCATCATGGATTTGACTTGCCATTTTCAGGCCGAAGTGGATAAGTCATCGTGGCTCCCTCCCCTTTGTCTCCCAGGGCTGACCCACTCCCTTTAGGCTCACTGATCCCTTTCGCCCTTGCAACGACCGATTGCAAAGATGGTTCTCCAACACGAAAGACGCCGTCGACTGACTCATCACACGAAGTAAGCTTCTTTCATGACAACAACAACCAGCACTGGCAGCCTCTCCAGCACAAAAACACGCTCCCAACCGTAATTTTTATCTGGTAGCAAGACCTTTTCGTGAAGGCCACAACCACATTAACAGCGTTCCTGGCACGGATGTCGCCCCAGCCGGTCTTTTTCGTCTGGATGCAAGCCTATTTCGCGACAGCATCATTCTTAACACGAAAGATATCTCCAACCAAACGTTTTCCGGAAGCAATCTCATTTCAAGACAGCATTATCTGCCGTTAACGATTTACGCACACACAACGGTTGAGCAAGTCTCTCGTCGTTGCTGTGTACCACTCAACCGGTCTCCACCCCTACTGTTTCTCAAGGCACTAACACTCTTGAGTCCTGTGTTCCTCTTTATTTGATACCATCCCAAGTTCAATAATCTGGAGTAGGACCGTTCCCCATTTGAAGATTCCAGCTCCCCTCCAACCACTCACGGGAGAAACACCTGGAACATTCGTCATCTCGCTGTTCTTTCAACATGTACATCTGAAAATCAATGAACATCGACATCCACCCGTTTTTACCTAAATTATAAAATCTGTCGATATCGCCCAGCGTTAATCAACCCGCCATGGCATTTCTTTTCTTGTCCCTCGGCCACCCTTGGCATCTCCAGCACCTAATCTTCATGGATACGCTGTAAAACACCATATGCTGAGCGGGGCCATCCTTGCCAGCCACAGGTACCTTCAGCATTGTGGTGGCATCTTGTGGCATGATCGGACATCATCTTCACCCTTTTGCGCCTTGTCGACGCGTATCAACACACCGCATCATCACGTTTCGTCAAGGTCAACTGCTTCCAGACATCATGGCCAAAACACGTTGTGGCAAATACTAAACAACAACTGTAATTGAACTTGATCCTTATGTAAACCGTCAACCTTCAATTCAAGATCTAGGGTGTTGCATATGCCTTGGAATTACTGCTAAAACAAGAATTGACCCTCACAAAAGGTGCACGCACCACTAACTCTGGGACTTTTACGCAAAATCCTGCCCCATTTGGGTGTTAATTTCTCTCTCTCAATGGAGAGTCATCGAAAAAGCGCGACGGGCTTCCACGTTACGACTTAAACAACTACATGCCAAGGCTGAATTGGAAAGACAAGATTCATCATTCAAAACCCAACCTCCAGCGAAGAGGCAAGATGTTCTACGGCTCCAAAACTCCCCGAACCACACCTTCCAGCTCCCCGTTTGTGCCACCGACTCTGCTATCAGCGTTGTTGTCATCGTCAATTGGCACTCTACTAGCTGTCTCATCTGAGCCGTCGCCCTCACTATCAACCCTAATTGGGACCACCATGGCGCCAATAGCTGAATAAGTGGGGCAACCGTCAGACGTCGTCTCCTCCACTCCCTCCACATCAACACATCTTTCATTGCCTGGCTCCACAACTTCGGAACATTCACAGCCTTCATTTTCGCTACGACCAACCTCGTTGGTTGAACCAATGCAACCATTGCTATTACTGATCTATCTCTCGAAGCCATGACTATTTGCCTTCGCTAACGCCAACATCGGAGGCCGGACCAAAGGAAAACAAGTCTCAGCTCCGCCATCTTTGGAGGCTGTGCCTATCCACCACGTCGATGACGAACACCAGTCATTTATGGTCTTGACAATGACACGCCAAAAACGGACAACTCAATGGCAGTAACTGAGTCTGCCATTTTCGTCCCAGCTGACATACCGCGGGACAACACTGACATCTTCCCACCATCTGTTGTCAACTTCACATCCATCACCGAATCAAAGGATCACTCAACGGCCTATGAACTACTGAGAGACTGGGCGACAGCAGCACCAGCCTGCCCACCAGAGAGATTCGTGGCTTACTCTCTCTGGCAATATGACAACGACACCACGTTCAAGCCTCTACACCCTGACTGCCTTACTTGCACAGAAAATCTCACTCTACAACTCCCTTGCTTATAGTGCCATGCAAATGCCAAAGGATACACCTTTGGTTTCCATGCACGAAAGTAGGGAAACACCATTTAGCATATCACTCACAATGCCGTTCTCCAAGATTGTCAACTCTCTTCTTTTGAGGAAAATTTTTTGTTACTCAACATGGATTATGAAAATGTCAACATCACCTTTCGACCAAAAGTCTACACTTGAGTACAGCTTTTAACCTATGGACCCTGTTACATCAATTTAGGAAAACCACACCCATTCATCCTTTCAACCCAATATCTAAGGAGAAAATATCACCTCCCCCCCTTCCAACCATGCAATCAAGGGAAAGGGAAGAGGTACCTTCCAAACACGTCAACAAAACTTGGATACCGCAGAAGAAGAGAGCCCACATCCTCGGCAGACCTTTCCAGCCAAATGTAAACCGTTCGAATCTACGCTCTAAAGTGTAGAAATCACCATTCCAATCACAAAGATTCAACCAATCACCCTCAACTTTTGTTTCTTCAACAATACTCCAATCAACAAAAAGATGAACTATTCAGCTAAAACCATCTGTTGCTCCATAAACCTCTTCAATCAGCATTCCACCAAATTCAAGGAAGCCCTCTCGAAATTCTTCTAAGCCCGAAACATCAACACACACCAGTCAACCACCACAAGTGGTACCAACTTCAGTCACCTCTCCCACCTCATACGATGTCAACCGAAATCACCACCTTAGACCCACACGTATCCTCATCACCTAAAGAGGTAATTATTTCGTCAATTATCATAGTTTATGACAAATCCCTCTTTTCCCTTTGAACTGAAGGAAAACTTCCATCTTTCTATAGCATGAAATTAATACAAACAAAATCATTGAGTGATTGAGTGAAATCCTAACTCCGCCTCACTTTTCACAACCCTTTACAGACTGAAACCCTCTAAAGGAAAAAATGAAATTGAATGGCGTGAAATCAAAAATCAAAAACTTCACTAAAAATCACATTAACTGGTTCACGTTAGTCACATTAAATCCTTCAAAATAGTTCAGGAAGTCTGTGACTCCAGAGGCCACCATCTTTGGAACCGTAGGGTACCCTCCAAGAAGGTGCCCGCCACCAATTTAATGATAAATAAATACGGATGCAAACCTATTTACGTTGCCTTTTGGACTTAAATGTCAGAGTGCCTGAGCGGGGAATGGAACCCACGACCTTTGAAATCAAAGGCCGCAGCCATAACCGCTCAGCCATACTGACCTGGCCAAAAGGAAACGTCCATGGGAAGCATTTAACACGCATACATATACATATAATCATACACTTCAAAGGTCGTGGGTTCGATTCCCCGCTCAGGCAGCTAACATTTAAGTTCAAAAGGCAACGTAAATAGGTTTGCATCCGTATTTATTTAACACTTATCGAGCTCAATTGGCTTTCTGTCCCATTTTAACCAAGTTAATGAGGTCTAACTGTGAATGCGAAAATTCACAAGTAATGATATTCTAGCGGCAACAAGAAACATAAATGTGCCAGCCCCCCTAACCCCCCCCCCCAGGACGGGCCAGCTGAAATTTGTTTCTTTTGCCTAAGAAAATATGCATTACCTCACTCTATCCTACCTCCCCTCCTTAGTCACTATCTACACATAATCAAGAGAGAACAAAAGCTCCAGAACTTCCGTAGCACGCTCTTTTAGTAGTAGGAGGGTTCCCAAGCTGCCTGGATCCAAACAACGTAGAAACTGTAGCACGTAAACAGAAATAAGGGGACATATTGCAAAAATTCACAGGTGTTGTATTTCTTAGGCAAAAGAAACAAATTCCAGCTAGGCCGTCCTGGCCAGGGGGGGGGGGGGGCAAGTTTTTTTTTTTACATGGTGAAGTAATGGAGTTGCAATTCCCCACAATTCCCCCCTCCATTGATGAAAAGAGTAAGATGGATATTATCTATTTTCACAAGCCGTAAAGGGTTACACGTTAAGGGTTAGGTTAACTTAACAAGTATTGTAAAAAGGACATTGGGTACTTATTAGAAATATTTTTTTAGCGTCGTGAAACAAAAACAACTAATTAGTACAGGTTAGGTTCGTCAGTAGGACCAGCTGTAGGGAATTGAAAGGACAAGAAGTAAGAGATAAAAAGACCTGTAGGGAATGTAACTAACAATTATTCAGTTTGGAGGTATCCCTTGAAGGCATTTAGAATGTCTAGGTCCAGGGTTAGCCCTAGCAAAGGGAATAAGAGTATCCTGCTTTTCGTGGTAATTGATTGCTTACCACCTGTGTGTTCTTCCTGTACTTAGTACTAGAAGAGCTAGTATTTGAACCTATGGTACTACTGATAAAACTGCCACCACTCCCTCCCCCTCCCCCCATTTCATGTGTGGAGTGGATGATCGGGAGTAATGTCTGGAACTAAACTATTCCTTGAACTCCGGTAGGTAAGTTCTATGGTGTGACCATTAAAACTACCAGGAAAGGTGGCAGACACCAATGAGGGGGCACCCCAGCCTAGGTTGCAAGTTTTACTGTGGTCTTTTGGGAACTATCTTCAGAGGAAGTAGTTGTGGATAAGGAATTACAAAGGACTCCCTGTCCGGAATCAGGTGGATAATAGGTGCTACCATTAGTGTCCTCTTTGAAATTTCACGTCAGTTGAAACAGGTAGTGGATTAAATTATCAGTCTGCATGTCTGTTGATATCATAGCCCACATAAATTCTTGGAGCACCTGTTGGTCCCAATTTGCCATCCCTCAGGAGGATGTATATATGTATATGCAAGGTGTCCGAACCTCTTGGAGATAGTAGCATTAAGCTTTTGATCTGACCATAGCTGATATGAGAATATGTCGCCCGTGATGGTTTGTACACAAGTTGTTATTTAACATAGAGACTTCCAGATAGGCGTATATGAAAAACGTGTCTGGTAATTACATATCTAAAAGGAGTGTGCCCTTTATAGAAAGGTACCTGCGTTCCAATAGGCTATTGTGTTCTGGCATCCTGGGAGTAGTGCGGGATTTAACAGTGTCATTCACACGTAGGAATTCTGCAGTCTAACTGCCTGATACATCAAGGCATCATCACTGATTAACTCCCATAGCCGTCGCCCCTGTCTCATTTTGACGAGGTTGAATTTCATCTAACATATGTCTGTCATTACGGATTTGTTAGGTAGAACAGGTGAGAAGAAACACCTGGTTCCCACGTTTGAAAGCACCACAAATAAAACCCGTCCTCCATCATGGCTTTACTGCCTACTCATGATACATTCACCCGTTGACCATCTATGCATGCAGGGGGAAATAATGATAATGAGAAAGGGCAGGGAGGCTTCCATGTTTCAACTGGGTCTAATGGCATACGTGACAATTCGATGCCCACTTCACCGCAGGCAGGGATCAACGAATGTTCCCTTAATAATCGTACGTTTCAACCTCTCATGTGATACATTCCCCCTGTAACGATGAAATAAATTAATGTCAAGTGCACTATGTACTGCACAAGTTGATGTATGATTCACCTCAACAACCACATAATTCCCTGTACTCAGGACCGAAGGAAGCAAATTTTTACCGATATGGCTGTTGTGAGACTTTAATCCGGGGGGGGGGGGGGGGACCAATAACAATACGTAAAGTAAATAATATTTTTAAAATTTTATTATTTTAACTTAATTATACAATCTTGCAATCTAACAGCTTGTTACTTCATCACTTTCTATCCCCAGATAAAGCTTCCCGAAAATTGCTGACCTGTGTTCCGAATGTTGGGAAAAATGTTCGCCACTGTATCTGTTGCATCCTTGTGCGTATATGTAGTACCATCAGATGGTTTAGTCAAGCAATACCTGCCTAAAGCACCGAACAGAGCGAACAGAACGCACCACTGTTTCAGACAGTTTGGCTCCAAACTTGATGTCGCGCGTGCGCAGTGATGTTGCGTTAGCCGTTCAGTACCTTCCTAAACTTCAATACAGCTCAACAAGCTCAGCAGATTATTCGATACCTTCACCGCGACCTGACCTGGCTAATGAATGTGACCAGGCGAGAGCAATGCCAAATTGCGAACCATCTCAGGGATGTGGTTTGCTGGGGTGGAGGGTTGAGCATGCGCGACGTAGCAGTTTTGACGAAACAGATTCATCGCTGACGATGTTGACTCCTATCAAGCCGCATCAACACGGATATTAGCAGGGAATGAGCCAAACTGTCACCAACAGTGGTGCGTTTGGTACGCTCTGTTTGGTCGTTTAGGAAGGTACTGTATCTTACCTCACAGTCGAACGCAAATACGTTGCGTTCGTTTTAAATAAAAATAAAAATTTTTAAACCAATGTGGTCTGTAATCGTTACTAGTAGCAAGGGTAATAAAACCCATGTTACCTTTGCTAGTAGTAAATATTACAACAAGTAAAGAGAAAAATTCAGATATACATCTGCATACTTTACAGGAACGCAACCGAGCGGCCGCAACTGCCTAAAATTTATGAAAGTTATAATTTTCTTCAAATATGGACCCTCCGATCTTTGCCAGTGTTGCCGCCGCAGAATGTTTAACCAGCGCACAATTCTAGCTACAGCAACACATAAATGTAGAGGCAAGCTCCGTCCAAAGCTGTCACAGTCCACTCACTACTGAGGGAGGGAGAGAGAGGTTAATTTGTCAGGCAGGGCAGTTTAGACAGCGCGTGAGCAACTTGTTACTTCACTCGCACAAGGCAGACAATTGGGTTACTATGGAACGAACGATTATGAATTATGATAGCATACGTCTATACAGGTTTTTTTTAGGTATGTTCTTAAAACTGGTATGGCTGTGGCTGTACCAGCCGTACCGCTTCCGTCGGCCCTGCTTCTACTCCCTGAGAGGATTAAGCTTCCGTTCAGTGAGTAAATAAAATAGTGTGGCATAACGTAGTGGAAGTAAAAAGTTTGTGTCCATTTCCAACACCGAGCACGGTATGAGATCAAATGCCCCAGTTACTCTGGCGTGGGAGATAGATCATACGTGGAAATGTAGGGTCTGTTAATGTTACATGAATGGTGCTATGATTATATGACCGATTTACTGACATCTGACACGTGGGGATGTAGAATTAACGGGTCCGGTAGTAGGACATTACAAATATGAACTTGGAAGATAAAAACCAATTGAAAAAGACTTACACACACCAGTGTATGATAATGAATTAAAACGATTAACCTCATGGATGAAGTTCCTCTACACTCCCCCTCCCCAAGACACATTATTTTCTGCCATCATTGACGTGACGGAAAGTTTATGAAGTGGTTGGGTTAAACTACATAACAATGTTTCACAAGAGGGTTGCTAATAATATTCCATGTCTGCATGAATTACGTAATATATACTGCGAGCTACGTACATCATATTCGTTGACTAATGGTTCATAATTTGTGGGGGGGGGGGGGGTACTAGAACAGATTATGAAGGGGGAGACCCAATACGTCAGACATAAGTTGAGAACAATAGTCCTCGTTTGCTTGAGTTACAGTGCACCTTATCTTAAGCACAGTAAACTCGAAAAAAAGTTGTGCATGAACAGAAAGGGCTTATCCACACGTACAAGGCGATGACTGAATAAGATGTTTGTCATGCCCTGGGCACATTCCTCCTGAAGTTCACGTTGCACACTTCCACCATATACATCGTAAGACTTATCTACACTTAAACATATATAAAATAGGTGGTACGTTCGCTCTCGAAACATGATTAAATTGTTAGGATCTATACGTTCTCTAACATAAACGCCTTGGGTGAGAAGGTTGGAATCTAGATCACTACATAGCATACTAAATTTTTTGAGGTACAGAGGGCATTTCTACCACATTTGTTAGATTGTGTACTTTCCTAAACTATGCCCCTTTCGATCATGTATGTCACGTGTGTTCCTACCAGGATATCTTAAGAACTAACGCCATTAGACACCGGTGCTATTTTTTTTAACTCTTAGACATTTATTTCGATCCATTTGCTTATAACGGTGCAGCCACTGCACAGTATCGAAACTGAGTCATGGGTTTACATATCACTACTAGGTTCTTCCTGGGCATTGTGAGCACTAGTAAACTTGTTGTTTACATCAACCTGATCGGCATCTACAGAAAGGCCATGTTCTCTGGGTTAATTGTTGCTAAGTTCATTGTTGTGGTCAATGGCGTGACTTGGCTGATGCCTGATTACAAAAGTCTTGAGTTGGGTTTTGGAGGGGTTCTACGCGAACAGGGTCATCGACTTGGTTCTCGGGGAAGATGTCTGGTGGTCCATAACGCCTTGAATGGCGGTAGTGTTACGTTCCCATAGCACATGGCACAATGTCTGTACCCATAACATTTTGAACAGCGCATTCCACGTGGGAAGTCCGTGGATCTAACTTAATCGCAGTAAGGAAAATTGTTGAGTAACTTTTATAATGTAAGCAAAAAGTTCTTCAATATCACTGACGTTGTCCTGTAGATATATTATTTGATCTGCATGGACCTGCAGCATACGCTTCTTGTATACGTCCCATCAGTTCTTGCCACTGGGAGTTATGAAAAGTTCCCCTAGGTCCTCCACCGCCTTCCTGGTGAATGTCAAATTGACAGGGAAATGAGAGTTGACTGTCCTCTTGATGTTGATCATTTTGTTGAGGGATTAGCAACTGCAGGCCCTGAGCCTTTATTGCAGTGAGTTGGACTTTCAGAACGAGAAGGGCCCTATGGTGTCCCATGCTTATGTCTATTGTGGTATTTCAAAGATCCTAGGTTTTTCGCTCGCGAGTAATCACTGCTAATTTCGTTGTTAATCACAGCCTACTTATTGTGCTCAGTGCTATGAATGGTCTACCAAGTGGGCGACTTAATAAGTGATAAGCACTTTTGTGCAAAAGTGATAAGTATTAATCACAACTAGCTGGCACCACATAAAACCAGAATCGCTTACTTAATCGTGCTAAAAAAAAAGAATTAATTAATCTCGTAGTAGAGAATAAGAAGCTAAATTAAATACGTGAGATATGTTTAAATCAATTTACATTTGGTTTATTATGAAGGAACGGTTATTGCCGGAACTATTTGTAGCTCTGAGTGGTGCTAACTACTAGTGAAAACTATGCGAACAAGCTGACGCAAATAGCCTACAGAATTGGTCGTTAAGCCTCATTTGTTTATTCCTGATTTTGGTAATGCATTATACCGTAATAAATATGCTTCACAGGTGCTATGCAGTGTACTTACACGTCCAATGTGCATCTCGACTAGAATAATGGTCTTATAAAGCTATTTTATCCTATTTCAGCGTGAATCGCTTTCTTTTTATAGCAGTCAACGTGGGAAGCATGCAGCAAACGGAAGCTTAGACTAAGTTTCAGTAAGCTTAGACTAAGTTTCAGTAAGCTTAG
>JAHWFP010143893.1:0-32143 GCA_023313725.1 Lithobius niger | reverse complement strand
GGGAATACTAGTTAGTTTTAATAAGCGTTCGTTTGCTTAGCATTTAGTTTCTGTTTTGTTATTGGTAGCCTCTTTGCACATCCCACACTAAAGATGTGGGCCTTTCGCCTCTGACTAAAAATAAAACGGCACATTAGCCACCGCTGGTTGCGCTGCCTCCGTCAAAAATTCTGACATTGTTTACAACTGCTGCACAAAGTTATTTCAGACTAAATTATTAAAAATATATTAATAATATTAACAATAAAGCAATTAACTGAAAGCCAAACAATCGGCAGTAATGGGTTTAATGAAGAGCAAAACAGTCCGAAGGCAAGAGCCCTAAAACAAGAAAAACCACAAACCAAAAAAAACTAACCAACATACAGCATACGGTAAAGTCAAGACAAACCAAAAAGCACAAGTGCTACATCATAATAAGGGAGACATAAAACACCAGTAACGACAATTTTTAACAATAATCAAAATAGTCAAAAGGTTGACAATATTGCCGCTGGATAAAACGTGACAAAGCCACCAACGAACATGTTGGGGCGCACACCTCTATCACACACTGCAACAGGGATATATATTATAATATAAAAGTAATAAATATCCTAATTATTGCAAGTCAAAAGGTGTTAGCTTTTAGGACTAATTTTTAGCTGCCGTTTAATTTCGTAAGTAAGTAGCAGCTGCGTTAGAGTAGGCACATTCATTCATGCAATACGGTGTCGAGGCTTCATGTTGCCGTACCAACGAGGAATATTAATCCTATTAGATGCAGGCACGTTATTGTTTTCGCGTTGTGGTATAAACACGTCGTCTGCTGTTTACTTTCGTTTTATATTAGGTGCTTTGCCACGGCGATTTCAGGTTTCGTAATCAGGCTTCCCATCGCTAGTGTAAACGTCACTTTCGGTGCTACGCATTTTTTTTTTTCAGATGAAGCTATGTGTGTCGTTAACGGAATCCTTTTGGTTTTTAAAGGGTTGCGTGTCTTCCTGCAGTGGCTAAATACGACGATGAAATATTATTATTTCAATGAAGCAACGATGTTTTAAGTTGCTGTGTTTTTTTAATTCACTTCTTTACTAGCAACACGGAGTATGTTTCATCAGAATTCCTTAACTATTCGGAATTCCAAATTTACTACGGCGAGTGTTGGATCGATAAATTCCAAAAAGTGTAATTACTTTCGCAATAACGGATCGATTTGCAGCAAATTCGAGCTCAGTAATAATGAAATGTATGAGGCTTTTATTTAACTGCTAGCAGAAAAATTACGAATTAAAACCTGAATAATAGGGGGGGGGGGGGAGGAGTAACTAGGCTGGTTCACGATTTTTGACCTTAAAGCCGCCCGTGCACTGAGCGACTTTGCCGCGTGGCCAGGTCGCTGCAGCCAGTGAGAATGCTTACCGTTCATGTAAAACCACGCACTAATCATTTTCATTGGCTGCAGCAACCTGGCCGCGCTGCTAAGTCGCTCAGTGCGCGGGCGGCCTTATGCATTTTAGGGATAGGTGGGCCGTAGCTTTGCCAGGGCTGTTAACAGACGATTTACAGGCATTTACTGTTTAAAAAAGTACAAACTATATCGAAATGCAGTTTGTTTTACTTCCAATCGCCACTCAAATAAATACTTTAACAGCGTATTCTTATAGGGTGCATTTACTCAACGATTAGCAACGTAACTTTCTTTCTTACCAGCTTCTTCTTGGTTAATACTAAATCTTCTGGCTGCTTTTCGGCTTTACCGGAGCAGGCGGCTTTCGAGTTGTCTACGCGCATAGTAACCATGGCAACGACGCGGAAGCAGACTCTCTCCTCGTGCTTCACGACACGATCTTAGGCCGGGTTTACGTAACCACTCGCTTTTGCATTCTAGCAGCTAGAAGCTAGAAATCATCTGAAATTCCAACTGTAGGGGATAATTAGTGCGTCCGGGAGCCGCCCCAATGCAACCCCACAGTTAAGGGACAAGCTCTAAAATGTGCCGTGGTGGTAGCCAAGGGGTTGCAGGAATTCCAAATTTACCTTAACTGATGGATCAAGGCTAGAACTCGTGGTTCAGTTTTGGTGTTGGTTTAATGTAACATTTGAGCGATAGTGTGCTCTAGCTCGCCTTAAGTTCTTGGGCGACACTAACCTCGGCTTAAGGCCTTAAATGGCCTCAACATGGCGGCAGTTTTATGTCTGCCGCCTCGCAACGAAAACAGCAAATAACATGAGTTCAGAAGATTTTGGGAAAATTGTTTCGTCATGAGGAATTCTTTATATTATTAGCACGGATTATAAGACTGCAAGTATTTACTCAAAAACGATGTCGGGTTTAGCTAATCCATTCAGCGTTGTTACCATGGCAATGTCACCTTTGCCATCGCGATTGAGTTCTAGCTGCGAGAATGCAAAGGTGAGTATAGTTGCATAAACGCGCCCTTAAAATCATCTGAAATTCCAACATGGCGGCGGTTTCAGTTCTGCCGGCTCAAAACAAAAACAGTCAATAATGTGCGTTCAGAAACGAATGGGAAAATGTTTCGTCAGGAGGAATTCTTTATCTTTTTGTCACGGATTATAACACCGCAGTCATTTACTCAAAAGTTGTCGAATTTAGCTAACCCATATAGCGTTGTTACCATGGGAACGAAACCTCTGCCATCGCCATTAAATTCTAGCTGCGAGATGCACAGACGGGTTGTTGCATAAACGCGCCCCGAGATGCACCTCGCGTGACGTTCGTTTTCTAAAATGGCGCCTTACAGCAAAAAAGCGATGTGCGTGATGTGGTTTTGCGTGGTCAAATCCTTTATTAAAGTGCAGTGATTGTTCAGAACAAATTACGGGGACGCGCCATGGGACGAGTCCATAAAACGGTGGTCTTAACGTAATCGATCGAGAATGAAGACTGTCCTGAAGATGACGTGAGTGGAAGACCACACGTGTCAGACGAAAAGGTTGAAAGTGTGAAGTCGAACGCCGTTAGGACGTCTTGCGTGCGACTGATGGCACCCACGTGGAGGTGTATTGATCGTGAAAAAAAAAAACAATCAAATCGTCCGCAGTTCGGCACCGTTTGTTTTGTTTAAATAATCAATTTTGAGAATTTTGAGAATTTTGAGAATCATTATTTTGTGCTCATCCTTAGACAACAACTGGACACAAAAGTTGCGGAGGGAACAACATCCGTTCGGCACAACAATTTCATTGCTGCATCGCCACAAGATGCCGCCGACAGACGGAGCCAGCTGCTAGAATAAAAAAATGGGTGAAGAAAGGCAGCACAATTCGTAGTTGAAGTTAAAGGGACACCCGGCCTGCCTTTTAACATTTCGCGTGCCAAATTACAGCTACGCGCAGATCGTCATCCGAGCAATACAGCGCCAAGGTCGACTGGGGTGGTAGCTGCGTTCCTCGCATAGCTGCTGTCACGGTTGGCTTTGGGAATGGTACACGAGACAGAATCAAGTCAATGATTGTGTCGTCACAAACCGGAATGATTCTCGTATTTTACAATCACAATTTATAATTTTCTAGGCTAGTGTCTTATAATTTTGCTTCAGCGATCTGTTGGAATAATTAATTTTAATTTTTACCGCATTAGTCTATTAGATTTTATATCTCATGGTTATTATTAGAAAATTAGTACATGTACACACAGAGATGAAACGTCGTGATTATTGCACGCGCGCAATGCATCATATAGTTACGGATCGTTCTTAAATACAGTTAACAATATTCAACAGAGAATCTCCTAGACGCCACAATTTAAAACGTTTTTTTTTAGCAATGGAAAAACTAACGGTAAGTAAATAGACCTTTGGGGCCGTACTTGATGTGGTGGATCGAGAAAAATGGCGCTGGGAGGTATATTCCTTTAATAAAATGGGCGTAGACTGAGATTGCTCTATTGGCTGTGGTATGTGAGGCGCCCCCCGGGGACCCCAAACCACGCAATCACCGTGATATCAAACGCCAAGCTCTTTGGCCAAGCTAATCCCACCGACTAAGACTTCAAACGTTAAATGACATAATTGAAAATTGCGCAATAAGCAATTTTCATATATTTCATTTAACTTTCGAACTATTACTCGGTGGGATTAGCTTGTCAAAAGAGCTTGGCATTTGATATCACGACTTCACACGGCCGAAAAGCTTGGCGGGAATCATTAACGAGTTTTGTTTTGGGGTAGATTATGAATCGTCTGCGTGTGTTTGTGAGCCTGACTTTATTTTCATTAAAAAAAAAACCCGAACATTCTTCCATTTCTTCGTTAAATTTCGTTTGTATCTAGGAAACAGGCGTCACTTGGTTATTTTGTGTTAAGGGTCTTAAAAACAATATGCGAAAATCAATAAAGCTTATAATGGAGATCCCCCCCCCTCCCCGGGAATTGTAAGCATACGTACCACTGCGATTATTACCTCCCGGTTTTTTTTTCGTTTCACTCTTTTACCGATTTTTGTCAGCGTGGTCAGTGCATGGTTACTTACTTACCTTGAGTGATTTGCACGCAGCAGCCATCTAAACAAAGGTGCGCCTTGTAAGTAACCGCCCACCAATTTAACCCAGGTCTGCGTGACCAACTTGAGAAGATTGCGACACGGAAACTACGGACACGGGAACGAACGGCACGGGAACTAACTACACGGGCTCTTGGCTCCAGTCATTTGAGGAAATAGGTCAGGGTTACAAAAGCTCCATGATATGCATTGTCTACGAACCGAAAGGTGTCACTTCTTGATCCAGAAAGGTAAACTTTTTGGAAAGAATTTTAACAATTTGGCAGATCTTTTTTCTCTTTTTTTTTTAAGAATTTGAGACAAGGGCGGATGAGGCTAGCTGGCCCGATTTTCACAAGATAATATTTCTTCTTTCTTGTTTTTTGCAATTTACCTACTTCCTGTAAACCTTTGGGGTTTCGGGGATCTCATACCCCCACACATAAAAACCTTATTACGCCTTACGGGAGAATGTTTGCGAATTGGCGGGAAAAAAGGCCACTGTAATTGCAAGACTATATTCTGCAGGTTTTTTTGCAGTGCCTGCCCTGAATGAAACTACGTTCCCATGAGGAAATCATTTTTCAAGTCAGCGGCATTACTGCAGAGTGGGACTGGCGGGCAAAACCTAAGGGCCACCAACCTTAAGTGTATCCCAGCCTGTTATATTTATTTTGTTGTACACAGAGCAAAAACAGTCTGATAATCATAGATTTTGAACTTCTTTTGTGTTTAGACGTATAGAATGACATCCAAAATTGACATCAATATGAAAAAGACAGCCGTGACTCAGCAGACGATTTTACAGAATGCACGTAACTCATTTGTTTTTAGCAATTATTTTAAACAGAGTTTTGTATAGATGTGGCTAGGAAAGAGTAATGCAATGAGTGTATTCGATCATTAAGTTATTGCATCCTTCCCTATTTCCCGCCGAATTTACTGTGGAAAATAGGTCAACTGGGCTGGGGTCGCAAAGGACTGATTTGCCGGCAGGGGCCAGACTTGGCCAAGTTACGCCACTGTATTCATTTTGCATATTTACGCTAAGCTTTAAACTTCAGGACTTCAGGACACAAACAATAGTGCCGTGAGATTGAAATTGCACTAAAGAGGGGAATGGTTTTCCACGGCACCATAAGCACCTTGCAGGTGTCTTATTAAGGGGACACCTCCCTAAAAATATTCTCCCCATACAAAATTTTTTCTAGGTTAGTCTGTTGCAATAATATATATTCTACGTGGTACAACACTTTTTTTTGTTAACCAAGACCTTTTATGGCTAAATACACATTTTTGGGGGGATTATTTAGCTTTACGTAAGGTTATAAGTTTCACGTTCGAACTGGATTTTCTCAGAACGCGAATATCGCTAGCGGTCAATCACTAAAAACACCATAACTATACTTATAATTGAGATAGTGGCTTGAAAATTTTTACAGAAGTTCTTAGGTGTGGTTCCTAACCTAACCGGTCCTGTACTCCCACAAAAATTGAATAAATGAAAATTTAAAATATGTCCTAGACTCGTATTTCAACACACTTTAAGTACAAAAAAAAAAAAATCATGGCTCTTGGGCAATTACACTGAAAGAAAAAAAATTACAAAGTTAGGCCTCTGTTTAGGGTAGGTGCCCCCTTAACGAAACGCAACGCACAATCGCACAGTTGTTTTAGAACAAATTTTTTTAAACACAATTTCTTTTAAATATTTGTTCTCTTGGTTGATATCCTTGGTTGATGAGAAGCCTTTTTTGGGGGTAAAAATTGTCGAGATTCAGTACAAAAATGAAAAAAAAAAGAAGGGAAGAGTGACCGAGAGGAGTGGGGGATGAGAGTCATATATTATGGGAGATGGGGAAGGGCAACTGCCTCCTCTAGTATGAGGCAAAATTTTTGAAGACTCAGTACAGGATTGAAAAAAAAATAGAGGAGCGACCAGTGGTGGAGGCGGAAGGGGAATGGGGGGGGGGGGGGGAGAATTAGGAACTATGTCTGGGTAGAGGGAGCAGGACAGCTGCTCCCCTCCCCTTGCAGAAAAACTGTCAAAAATTTAGTAAAAAAAATGCAAAAAGTAGATGAGCAACTGGGGGCATATATCACGGAAGATGGCCCTGGCCCTGATTCCCACTATAGCTCTCCCCCTCTCCAAACGTATAAACGTATGTCCCCTCCCCCGACAGGCACAGCCTCCCTCCCCAGATATATTGCCCCTGCACTCCCGGTCGCTCCTATTTGATTTTTTTCATTTTTTTTTTTTACTGAATCTTTGATAATCCCTCCCCATTCCCTAAGAACACGGCTTCTCCCCATCTCGAGGTTGGGGAGCTACACTCCCACCACTACTCTCCCTCTCCCCAGGCATATGCCTCTTCCCCGATATACCTAGGACCCCTCGTCCACTCCCCAGATATATTTCCCCCCACACCTTCGGTCACTCCGCTTTTCTTTTCTTATTTTTTTTTACTGAACTTTTACTGATTTGGAGTCCTCCGTGGTGAAATCTACGCTCATAAGGACTCAAAATATATAAATCATTTGAGTGTTTGCTTTTACATCATTTTTACAATCCTGCAACGGCCTTGACGAGCTAGAACGGCTAACTCACGAAATATTATGTAGTGAGTCGATACCATGCTTGAAACCAACAAACAACACCATGACAAAAGCAATACAAACTTCGTTCATAAGACATAGCCTAACTCAGTAAGGACTGTAACCAGCCGAGGCTAAGGCTGGTTTGAAATATAAAACTATTCAAACATTAGTTTACTTTAGATAATGCAACGTTGAAAGAACTTAACTTTAAAAAATAGTCTTAGCAATGATTAACCAAGAAGTTCCAGGTTGAAGTTTTTTAGTGAAACTTGTAGGTTCCTGATATTACCAAGGAATGGAAATATTTCTTCCCTGGAATTTGACAAAACAAATGCCCTTCAGTCAAAGAGCCTGCATGTTTCACACATTACAAATGTAAACACAAAACACGCAAAACACACACAGCCACTGACACGAAGCAGAATTAAACCATAAACCCTCAAACACAGAAAAGTTTCCTAAATAACAAAGAGCCTGTGTAATACACACATTAAATATATACCCACACATACGATGGCAGACGTGGCCCAGTTATAGACAAATTGCGTTTACTTTCTGATATATCGAAGAACATCATTAGGTGCAGCAGCATTTCTCCTGTAAGCACTCATGCCTGTTAAAGGTTCTGAAATAATCTGAGTTTTTCTTCTTTCCTATTTTCAGTTGCGTTGCAAGAGGTAACGATGAAGACAGTTCGTCTGCGTCTCAGTCGACCAAGAAGATTCAAATGGGCTCAGTTAATAGTACTAGGGATTTTCGTATCATCGTTCTGTTTTCTGTATTCGTCGCAAAATGACTTTAGCGTCTTTCCAGTACTTGGACCGAAATATGCTTTATTTGTAAGTGTGTATGACTCAAATTGTACGGTTGCTACAGAAACGGTGAATGCTACATCTAGTACGGAACCCCAAGATACGACTCCGACGGAATCTCTTCCTTCTGCGGAAAATGTGTCTTTGAACGAGTATGATTACCCGTTTATCATTCCGAACACAAAGAAGTGCATGAACGGTACGAACAGAGAAAAAGTCCACCTCCTTCTGGTTGTGAAATCAGCCGCGGATAACAGAAAACGTCGCGATGTCATTCGACAAACATGGGGACTGGAAAACCGATTCCCCGACGTCGTGATTCGACGAGTTTTCAATCTAGGTATGGTGGTGACAAGTGACTCATTAATCCAACAGCAAGTCATAGACGAGCAATTTCAAAACGGTGATATCGTGCAGGGTGCCTTCCTGGACAATTACTACAACAATACCATTAAGACAATGATGGGCATCAGATGGGCATTCGAAAACTGCCCGACTGCGAGCTTCGTGATGTTTGCGGATGACGACATGTATGTTTCCGTTAAAAACGTGCTTCGGTTCGTGAACCATCCTCAGGGTTTTCCGAAGTTTTACCATAAAAAGAATGATTCGGATCCTATTCGACTCGACGACTCCGAAATCACCAATGGAAGTATCGATTTTTATGCAGGTCACCACATGGTGAATTTCGCTCCTCACAGAGATAAAAAGAGTAAATGGTTTGTAACTCACGAGGAATATCCGTACGATAAGTACCCTACGTTCCTCCTGGCAGGGGCATTCATTATGTCTTTCCCGACTTTGAAGAAAATGTATTCGGCAAGCAAATACACGAGACATTTAAAATTCGATGACGTCTATTTGGGGCTGGTTAGCAAAAATGCTGGCATTACAGCAATTCACAATGAACGATTCCACAACTGGGCGTTACCATCCAGCTATCGCTTTGCAATATCTGCCCATCTGTACGGAAATACTGTAAAAATGAAAACAATATGGCAGAAACAAGAATTTCTAGGAAATGTGTAGCTACTAAAAATAACATCTTCAGATTTTCATAGCAATTTTTATAGTATCTGGTTGATTGCAAAGAGCTTCAATGAGTTTTATCCGTGGTTTGACCATTGGCCAACCTGGTTCAATCTCACGTGATGGGGGACACTTATGAGATGTAGAGTAAGTTGCATTGTCCCGCCCATTGCTGATGACAACCAGTCACTAGCAAACTGAAATCTGTACACTAAAAGCACAGTGCACATTAGACGAGTTAAAAACTGTACCCTATATAAAAGGAGTAAAAAGTTAGCTTCATTTTTCAAAGTAGCACATAAAAAAAAAAGAAAATGAAAAAACACGGAGGGAAATCACTACACTTTTAGGCTACCATTTTGGTAATGAAGAGGTTGGTGAAATTTGGCCAACATCAGTTCCAAGATGGCAGCCTAGTTGGGTAGAACTTTCTGTGCGTGTTTTTTATACACTACTTTGAAAAATAAAGGCAACATTTTACTGTTTTTGAATTATACGGCACTGTTATTAACTCCTCCAATGCGCAATGCTTTCTAGTGTACACATTTAAACCCAAACACATTTTTTATACCTATGATAGGAAACTGAATGAAAACAACTTTCTGCTAAGACATATTTGTGGAATTCCCCCCTTTGTTGAACAGGCCTATTGTGCCTGAGTAGAATTTGCTGTGATGCACGTGAGTAGAGGCCCGGGCTGGCCCCGTCACAGCAAAAGCTGAACAGTTATGATTGCAGACATTGCTGGATGTTGATTTATTCCTTGATTAAATTGTAGGCACACAAGACAAATCATCAACTTTTCCCTTGCAGTGTAAAGAAACCCTAGAGTGAGGATAGAGTGCAGTGTACAGTTTGGTAAAGTACAACGAAGTAAAACTAAATGTGTGAAACTGTACGACTGTGTACAATTTTAAAATTTTACTGAGATTTGAAACATGTTGTATTTTCTCAATCTTGGTGATGATCTTGGATTTCATGCCTTTTCCTACCTAATTTACTCCCCGGTGATCTTTCCTTATTAGTGTGTATAGGGGTTCCAAAGCCATGTTTGCACAGTTTATCAATTACCCAAGTCCATCTCAGATGATGACGGAGATGAATATACTTAAAAACACGTGTTTTTCGCCTCACCTATCACCCTCTCAACTTTTATGTGTAACTTTTTGACAAAATAATTCACATGACTTACAAAGTATATGAGGACATGTCTATAGTATAGAAAAATTGTCATACAGAGCTGGGTGTTATGTACTCTATATTTTGTAAGTCATCCGAAGTACTTCATAAGGTTGTTGAAACATGAAGATGACAGGATGACCGGTGAGGATGATGTGTGCTGAGGACATGGCACCCAGTTCTGCACGTGGGGTCAGAACCTTTATTTTCATTTGTATCAGGATGAAGAGCAGTAGCTAGGCAAGCTTTCATAATAGGGTGTCATGTCCCTTTTTCGTAATTCATCCAAAGTACTTCATCAGGATGTAAAAACATGAACATTACTGCATGATCATTGAGGATGATGTGAGGTGAGGATAAAAAAAACTTTATTCTACACGCTGGGTCTAAGTATTTATTTTCGTTTATATCAGGTTGATGAGGTGTTGCTAGGTATCCTTTCAGACTAGGATGTCATGTCCTCAATATTTTCCCAGTTACCTGAAGTACTCATCGGAAGGTTTAAATATGAAGATGACAGGATGGCAGGTGAGGGCATGATATACTCTTCTGCAAATTCGGTGAGAATATTTATTTTTGTTTTATATCAGGAAAATTATCTGTTGCCAGGTGCCCTTTCAGAACAGGCTGACATATCGGCTACACATTGTAAGTCATCGGATTGCTTCATCAGGAAGGTGTAACATGGAGATGATAGGTGGTCTGGATGAAATGCAAAGAGGACATGATACCCTGTTCTGCAAGTTGGGTGACAATATTTATTTTCGTTTGTATCAGGATGAAGATCTGTTGCTAGGCACCTTTTCAGGACAGGATGTTATGTCCTTTATAGTTTGTAATTCATCAGAAGTACTTCATCGGTTGGGTGGCACATGAAGATGACAGGTGGTTGATAGGTGGTCAGGATGAAGTGAGGTGTCCTCTACAATAGGGGGGGGGGATTGAGGCTTAATGGCGCGTCGACAGCTTGGTCATTAGCGCCAACCTCAGTCACAGTGCAGTGGTCCGGGTTGCCACTGCACCACACATTACAGAGACATTATGCAAACCCCTAATCTAAATCTTGTCATACATCTGTACCTCCTGCAAAAATTGAAAAACACCGGACAGGAGGACAGACTTATCGCCCAATTGACGCACAATGTCATGCGGAAGATGGAAACGACGACGAAAACCATCAAGATGGCAACAATCAACAAGGAAGTGCCGTACCGTAAGTGGCCGCCGACACCAATAACATTCAGGAGGGTCAACCCCCCGCAAAAGGAAACAGTGAGTAAGTCGAGTGTGACCAATGCGCAAACGGGCCAACACCACCTCCTCACGGCGACTGCGGCGACACGCCGAGTGCCATTCCTCAACAGTGCCTTTAATAGCTCGTAATTTATTGCCGTCCTGTCCATCCCACGAGGCTTGCCAAAAAGCATGTAACCTCAGACGCAGAGTTGGAAAAGCGTCCGAGGGAACAAGCCTGAGATCCCTACCGAGAGGGCCAGAAAGGGCCCCTTTTGCTGCAGAATCCGCTTGCTCAATAGGTGTTCTCTAGATTTTGTAAGTCATCAGAAGTGCTTCAACAGGAGGATGAAACATGAAGAAGACGGGATGGTAGATGGTGAGAATGAAGTAAGGTGAGGTCGTGACACCATGCTTTGCAAGTTGGGCGAGAATATTTATTTTTGTTTATACCAGGATGAAGAGTTATTGCTAGGCACACTTTCAGAACAGGGTGTCATGTCTATATGCTTCGTAAGTCATCTAAAGTACTTCATCATGCGGCTAATATATGAAGATGACAGGATGATAGGTAATGAGGATGAAGTGAAGTATCCTCTGCATTAGGTGTTATCTATATTTTGTATTATTCGGAAGTACTTCAATAGGAGGATGAAACATGAAGATGACAGGATGACAGATGGTGAGGATGAAGTGAAGTGAGGACATAACACAGCCGTTCTGCATTATGGGTGAGAATATTTATTTTCATTCATATCAGGATGAAGAACTGTTGCTAGGCAACCTTTCAGAGTCCTATATATTTCTTAAGTCATCCGAAATACTTCATCAGGAGGGTAAAACATGAAGATGACACGATGATAGATTTTGAAGATGGAGTGAGATGAGGACGTGACACCCTGTTTTGCAAGTTGGGCGCTTGCCCCGCTAAATTTTTCGCCGCCCCCCCCCCCCCCTGGCGCCCAACCCAACTATCAGATTAAAATCAAAAGTATACACAAAGTAAATTCTGGTTACTTATTAAGAAAACTACGTTAGTTTCGTTCACAGCGACAGGGAGACATATCAATGGAGCCTAGTTGTTACTGTGAGAGTTGTAAAAACATATTTTTTTCATCTGGATTGAAAAACATTCCCACAAAAATGGTCTAGAAAACAGCTAAGAACGTTCGGTGTGAGAAAGAATTACAAGTGTTGTTATTTTTACTTTTATTTTATTTTTTTTGGTGGGGGGGGGGGGAAGCAAAAGTATAACTTTCGGCCTGGCTAAAGTTGCTGCCCCACTGCCGCCTCCCCAGTAAAGTGATTCTAGCGTCGTCCCTGCTCAGATGTCTCTTCTAAAGCGGGCATTTCTTTGGTTTTTTTCCCTTGAAAATTGTGGTTGACGAAATATTCACAGCGTCCATGTTGTCTGTGGCACCCAGCAGTCATTCGGGGAAAGCGCAGATGGACTTACGCATTTGTAGCCTCAAAGAAATTATTTTCTGGCTTAAATGTATAACCAATTAGAAGGACTTACACATTTTTTTATTCATAACGTACGTTTTTTTTAACGTACGTAGTTCTGGGTAAGCAGCCTTCAAATTTTCTTTTACCTCATTTTTTTTGAAAGGTGACTTACGCATTTTTGGCACCAAGGTCTTCAATTAGACAAGCACTGATCTTAGAACGGAAATACTGGTTGACCACAACACATCAGATAGAAACCCTGCAGTCCTTCCGTGGCCTTATAGCTCATTCACACCGCGACGATGTGAAAGACAGCTAAGTTACAACCGACCATCGCTATGGCAACCAACCCCTCAGGCAGTGATGTTCCATTCTTCGTTGTCTATCGTTGCAAACGCAACATTTCATCTCTGTCATAACTGACTGACGTCACCTAACGACATACCAATCGCTGACAAGCCGCTGCGAACATGATCGGCGAAATGCAAGATGGTGGCCGAGAACATTTCGAAAGTTCGATTAATGATGTTTGCTTTCACGAACTACAACGCTGAAAAGAACAGCTAAAATAATTGTAGAAAACAGCTAAAAAAAATCTGCTGTATTCAATAGTGGTATAATTTGTTAAATAAAATATAGAAGCACATTATGCTGGGTCGTTTAGGCCCAAGGTTGCCACGTAGTCCATTATTGATAAGTAAGCATGCTAGCTCTACTAATTCTGGAGCAATGATTGGTCCGTTGTTGGTTGTTCGTTGGTCGGTCGTGCTGGTATGACAGGGGGCTGTTTTTAGTGCTATTCGTCGCTGCCGTTTCTTGTTTTTGTCGTTCGTTTGTCATTTCGGTCTGAAAAAGCTATTACTTGTCGAAACGAGCGCATTCATCCACGCTCATTGAGTAAGACTGAGCTGAAGTCGAACGAACCTCATTATCCGGAAAAAGAGTTCCACACAATTTATGGGCTTAGAAATGGTATTATTCTACAGTATGTCTCAGACAACCTGGCCAAATACATCCTAAAGATTTGGATATGGGTTGCTGATAATAGATTGCTCATATACGAAGTAGCCAGTGGCGAATCCGGTTACACTATCCAAAATGACCTTGGAAATCGTATTCGAGGTCATCCAATTTGTATCTCCTAACCTACGCAAGACAGGGGAACTACTGGTTCATCACAAGAAACAAAAATCGCATACAAAACAAGGAAGATATTGGTAAAAGAAGTTGGGTAGTGCAGAGAAACCATCTATGGGGCAGCTGGAAATATGGAAATAGCTGAACAATCAAATGAAACAGTAAGAAAGGTAGTATTCTTGCCTGGTATTGATAATACTGTAAAATAAACGCCAGTGGCGGATTAAAAGCAAAAGGGCCGGGTGGGCAAGCCCTGAAAGACCCCATTTTATCCCCGAAAATTTCACTTTTTTTTTTTTTTGGCTGTTTACCACCCGCTTTTATCCTGCATATTCATCATTTTCATCCCAGAGCCCCCAGATACAGCGCCAGAGGCGATCATTTAATCAATTTTGAGTTTTTCTTTTAATAATAAGGCCCTTTTAAGCAGAAGTCCCTTGCACCGCATCCCCGCCTCCGTAAAATCCTTCCCTGATAACTGCATGCAACCGATGCCCTAATTAGGTCGACGTCAAGACACATTAACTTAGTACACTCTGTGTGGGAAAGCAGGGCAGACAGTGACATACAAAGTAGTGTCTTACTTACGCATTCGACAGTCATCAATAGGTTAATTTTGTATAAATGTTGAATCTGGGTAGTAAGAAATAGATATGTCAATATAATCCATCCCCCCCTCCCCTCAAACTAATTTAAAACCTGACTTCAAAATTACAAGTTTCAAATTCGACTAAAATGAAACTGTAAAGGATCAGTCAGTTAAACGACGACGTTCGGTAACACTGCGGTAAGCGCAGGTGCACACGTGGTTTTTTGGACGCGCGGCGACGCAGCCAATCAATGCACACGTGCGTTTTATTAATGCGCGTTGACGCTGCGGTGCCGCTTCGGTGACGTATGTGGGCGTTCGGTTCCCTAACCTCGTTTACAAAACATTGTAGTTTGAAACCAATGAGACGATATTGCTTTTTTCGCCTACCTCGTGAACAAAAAATATATTTTAAAACCAATGCAACGATTTTGGGTACATTGATGTACTAATTAAGACGTACCAGGAAAAAATGTTATACATCCCTTGCAGATTAACTAAAAAATTCAGATCAGTTCTTTAATTACTTCCCAATGAGTGTTCAATCATTTCTGCAGCAACATTTCATATTTCAGGATAGTTCTTTACTCCCACAATAAACAATTCCATTTATGTCTATTTCTTCGAAATTGGACGCCAGTTTCGGTAACGCTTTTGCGGTAAACGGCGGACGTGTGCACAGCTCAAGTCATCCAAGGTACTCAGAGACGCAATTGCGTTTTTTTTAACGCTGCGGTACCGCTGCGTTGACGAGGGGAATTGCGGTGCAAAACGACCGCACGAGCGGCGGGCGGTAACGCAACGTCGACGCAGGTACGTGTGCAGTACCCAATAGATGGCACGTAAACCAAACACCAAATGCGGTACCGCAGCGGCGACCGCAAATGCGGTTACCGCACGTGTGCACCGGCGCTTAATCAGCCAAAGTCGATTCAGTGTTGAAGCAAACAGTTGAACAGAGGCTGGTGTGCTGCGTTGTTACCGAACAACATGGTTTAACAAACTTATAAGCGAGAAATTTGTGCGACTTGCGTGTTTCTTTGTTTTTTTGTCAGTTGAAGTATTGTTGCTCGATTCCGAATTGCTTCTTAGGCGAACCAGTGGAATGAGAACCTGCCCCATCACTCCATGCCTTACGTATACCAAACGTAAATGCACGATTTGCCGTGAATTTACCAAAATTAAGTACGTGACTTCTATTTTTGTAGCCATGCAATAAGTTACACAAGCAGAAGCGGTTAACGCTCGCTAAAACGCTTTTAACCGTTTAAAGTTCCACAACCAAACGGAGTCAAAAAATGAATCATTGCTTAAATTTTGGTAAATGCACAGCCAAGCGTGCATTAATTTAGGTAAACGTACCCTCGTTCATTTAATGTTTTGGTACACGCACGGCACGGAATGCATGGTATAATTCAGCACGGAACACCAACTCGTGCTTAAACGAAACTGGAAAAAAACTAAAATAATAAAAAAAAAAAAAACTTTCAGGGCTTGCCCACCCGGCCTTAAATCTGCCACTGACGTTTATTTTACAATATTACCAAAACCAGGCAAAAATACTATTCTTGTTACTGTTTCTCTTGATGGTTCAACTATTTCCGTATTTCCTGCTGCTCCATGGAAGGCTTCTCTGCATCACCCATCTTCTTTAACTATATCTTGCTTGTTTTGCATGCGATTTTTGTTCTGCTTCCTGTTTTGTACCAATACACGACCCCCACAACGTTCTAATTTAATTTATGCCCCTGTCTTCCGTAGGTTCGGAGATACAATTTGAATGACCTTGAATACTACCTCCAAGGTCATTTTGGATATCATCATTGGATTCGCCGTAGGTGATTTTCTATACAAGCATGCTATTATCAGCAACCCACATCCACGTCTTAAGGATGTATTTGACCTGGTACTGGACTTCTGAGACATACTGAATGTTTAACAAATTCCCTGATTTTTCCCTGAATTTTCCAGATTTGATAAATTCCATGAATTTTCATGGTTTCCAAGGTAGAACGCTACCCTACAACTTGGAGTGCAAGAAGGAAGTAAATACGCCACATAATCAAGCTATCAACACGACTGCAACAATGGGTTGTTTGAATCGAACGATGGTATTTGTCCTATTAGTGGGCGTCTCACAGAATCACGTGACCTACGCAGCATTTTACAACTAGCTCCCCCCCCCCCCCTACTCCGATCATGATACTCGTTCCTTATGAAAGTTTGCGACTGGAGGAACCACCAAAGGGTAAAAATATCGGGTAAGCCCGCTACCCTCCAACCCTATCCGGCAGAGGAATACAACAGTAAGTGTAAGGAAACTATACCAAGAAAGAGAGAAAATAAACTAACCAAGAACGAAAAGGTCGTCAGAATTTCAGAAATAAACGGTATCTCGTCGGACATTTCTATATTTACTTCATCCATTCCCCTCGCCCCAAACACCTCCAGCCCATAATTTGTCTTCAATGTCTCTACCGCCAGGCTAGGGAGACAATTCCTAATTCAACTATTGGCACCTGCAGGGAAGAAAGAGAACGAAAGGGAAGAAAGAGTTCACATTTTCTGTTACTTCGAATACTGGGCCTAATTTGGCCTTCTTAAGTACCTACAGATTTACTGATAAATAACCACTAATGTAGATTATAGGACCTAGTTGCTCGAATTATAATCCTGGTAAAGCAAATATTGGCATAATAACATGCGGCAAAAACCAAGTAGAGCGGCTAGAGTGTTGGATAAAAATAGGCCATCTATTGCAATTAACTCTAAACCCTATCTAACCCTTGTTCTAACCATAGGAGATGATTGTGTTTGAATGGATAAGCAACGCCCAGCTCAAATGCATAGCCGAAGTGCGTAGTCTTCGATGGCAAGCGCGACTCACGAATGTACCCAGAATACAAAGCGCGTCTGCTACTTCCGCCTGACCAAGCCGCTATGAGGTATTCGCGGTTGATCCGCTCGTAGGCGGTGGAATTTTCTGTGAAATACGCCCTGTCCTACATTGTTTATGATGTATCAAACGTAGGTAAACGTTGATTACCGACCAACATGGCGCGACCAGTTAGGTTGGCGTTGTTGGAGATGAAGAAGTCGGGACTCCTGACTCAGAGAGAGATCACCAGTGGAGTTGTATCAGTGGGAAAGTACCGTGAAGTGTGGAAGATAGCAGAAGGCTTGGGTCTAGACGAGTTGGACTGGAATTTGTACGGTATAGTTGCAAGGGAAGGTGAGGAAGATTTAGAGTTGGGACTATTGACTCAGGATGTAAACAATGAAGGGTCAAACAATGCTAACAATTTAGGGGTGACCAGTGTTGCAAACGAAGCGGACAGTCAGGAGGCTCAGCATGCAGGATTAAGAGGAACAGTGACTGATGGTATTTATCGTCGTGGGGCAACCGGGCCTTCTTCAAAGGCATCCTATGTGGAAGCTTTAGCCTCAAAGGACAGTGCTGCTGCAGGTGTTACGGAGGAAGATTTATTGGGAGGCTCATATGGTGTTGATCAAGAGGCACCACGTGACCTGACGTGGCTAAAGAGACTTTACAGGGGCTGCCTCTCCAATCTCTCCATGGAGCTTTCTCTGGTCATCCTGGCGGACCAGGCAGGACGTCCGTATTTGGTGCAGGACCTCAGAGATACTTTGGCTGAACTCGTCGACTTGCGCCGTGTCAGCGGCATTAGTAGGTTGCGAGCAAACAATGCCTTCCAGGTGTCGTTTGCTGATAGAGAGGCCAAAAGCATTGTGAAGAAAGCAGGCAACTTACTGATAGGCGGTCACCGAGCAGCAACTTACGACTTGCATGATCGAGCGCTTCGGTTCAAGTTGCATTGGCTGCCACTCGATGTTCCAGACTCTGACATTGTGAGGGCTCTTTCGTCCTACGGGGAAGTAGTGGGTTTATCCCATGAACGTTACTTTATTGAGGGGCTCCATCATTGTCGGACGGGAGTTAGATGTGGTGTATTGAAACTCAAGGATTCAATTGTTGTAGACGACGTGCCTGATGTTGTTTGCGTCTTAGGGATTGCCGGTTTGCTGGCCATAGCTGACAGGCCTCCGAAGTGTTTAAATTGTTTCAAAAGAGGTCACGTGAGGCGTCTGTGCAGTGAAACGTTTTGTAAGGTGTGCCGCAGCTTAGTACCACGAGAGGCGCCTTGTGTACATTTGGCCCCCCCAAAGGTGCCTGATACCGTTTCTGTTGCTCCAGCTGACGATGTGGAGTCTGGGGCCGTTGGACCTCCAGCCAAGGCTCCCATTGCTGTCTCAATTCCGTCTGAGTGGTCGACTCAGCGCCGTTCACGTCGGCGGAAAGCGTCAGTCTCGCGGTCGGCGCTTGCGAGCTCCCCACCTCTTATCAAAGTGGTTGCAGTGGACAATAACCGTTTTTTGCCCTTGGGTGAAAATGAGGATCTCTCAGACCAGCAGATGGCTGATGATAGTGTGGTTTCTACTGTGAGTGTGGTGCCGGTTCCAGTGTCAACTGAGTGTGTGCCCTCTGTAATAGTGGACCCAAAAGTGTGTGTACACGGTGGAAATGCCAATGTGTGTGTAGAGTGTGTTGTCAGTGCTTCGGATTTGGTTTCGGGCGTAGTAATAAACGGCACCGTAGCTGAAGTAGTGCCTGGCTCGGAAATCAGTTGGGCAAATGAAGTGGAGATTGAGATGACGGTGTCAGATGATGAGTTAGGCTCGCGTGGGTCAGATAGTGAGGCCAGCAATGCGAGGCACAGCAGTGGTTCTAATGCTAGTGAAAATGTAGTTCCCTGTGTGGAGGGAGACAGTGAGCAACTTTAAGTACGTGTGTCTCTGTAGTGTTGTGTGTTTCACTCTGTCATTTTCACCCTGTGTGTGTGGAATGCTAGGGGAGTGGCTAATAAGGGTGAAGATGTTGAAATTTTAGGATCTAAGGTTGAAATTTTGGGCTTGGTGGAAACTAGGCTCCCACCCAATGTGGTCCCTGTTTTGAATGGGTTTGTGGGTATGGCAGGCCCTGGTCGGTCGGGGGTCAGAGTTTATGTTCGGGATTGGATTCCTATGTGCACCCTCCCCTCCACCCCCTGTCGTGGAATTGATGCTTGTGTTTTTAGAGTTTGGTGGGGGAGGGAGTGGGTCACTGTAGGAATTTTGCACATAACAGGAAGCATTTCTCGGGGGGCGTGGGAAGGGTGGGTGTCGTCACTCCCTGGTCCTCTTCTTTTGGGTGGGGATTTTAACGCCCATCATTGGCAATGGGGGAGCACTCGTTGCGACAGCAGGGGTCGGGTCATTGCCAATAGTTTGGATCGGTTCGGCCTGACTGTGGTGCAGGACGGGACGCCAACATTTGTCCGCCGATATAGGGGGGTCATCCAGGAATCGACTTTGGATTTGTTCCTTTGTACCAGTAGTTTGGCCACTCATGCTGCGTTCGAGGTGTCAACAGACCTGCGGGGGAGTGACCATTTTCCTGTGGCGTTGTCCTGGAACATTGGGAGGGGGAGGGTACTTGACAGCCTCGCCCGTTTAGCCCGTCCGGTGGTAGATTCAGGGGATTTTGCACCTTGGGTGAAAGAGTGGATTGGGGAAAGAAAGGGAGGGGGTGTTCGTTGTTTGGCTAGAAGGACCCGACGTGATGCTGTGTGGTGGACACATGCTTGCGTCGTAGCTGTCAGGGATAGGCGTCGAGCTTGGCAGAGGTTTCTGCGGTCTCGCTGCGATGCTAGGTGGTACGAGTACGTTGGAGTGGCACAGGAGACGAGGTTCCTCCTCCACAAGGAAAAAGCACAGTTTGGGGCAAGACTTTGTGCTAAAGTCTCTGAGGGTCTGCCGATTTCCAAGGTCTGGGCTCTAGTGAGACCGCAGGATGCTCGTCCAGCCATCGCCTGGGTTTTCGGCGGGACTGGAGAGGTCTTGCGCGGGCCTTGCATGGCTGAAGCGTTTAATGCAAACTTCGCAGAGGTGTATGCTAACCCTAAGGGTCCTCCTCCGCCTCGAGGTGCTGGGGGGGACCCCGGGGGAATGGATGGCTCGGACTCCCCGCTTACCCGGTTGGAGCTCTCGGCGGCTCTCGCAGCCTGTCATAGTGACAGTGCAGTGGGCATTGATGGAGTGTCCTACGCGGATCTGCAGGATCTTAAAGAGGATGGCAGCCAGGCTCTGCTTTCCTTTTATCAGAGTCGGTTTGACGGGGCCCTCCCGCCACGAACTTGGATGTTCTCTGTCTTGACCCCGGTTCTTGGTAGGGGGAAGGTGCGCTCGGCCGTTAGGAGTTACCGGCCTATTGCCCTTCTGTCTTGTGCCCGTAAGGTTTATGAGAGGATGTTGGTGAACAGATTGGTGTGGCAAGTCGAGAAGTCTGGGCGTCTGTTTGGCGCCCAATTCGGCTTCCGGAAGCATCGGGGGGGCACAGGATGCGATGCTATTCCTTGAATCAGGGATACGCGAGGCCTGGTTAAATGATAGCATCGCAGTGGCCGTGTTTCTTGACATCAAGGCGGCCTATGACATGGTTGATGTGTTGTGGGTCGGTCATGAACTCAGCGAGTTGGGTGTTAGCTACAAGGTGAAGGCAGCGGTTCTGGCTCTGCTCGGTCAGCGTGACTTCGCTACCAGAGTCGGCTCTGTTTGGTCGGGGGTGAGAACCACCGACCGGGGGCTGCCCCAGGGTAGCTGTCTCAGCCCGGTGCTGTTTGCTTGTGTTATCAACTCGGTCTTGGTGGAGATGGGCCAGGCAGTGAACGTTGTGGCTTATGCAGATGATGTGGCTGTCTGGCTCACAGGTAAGGATCTATTGGTGATCCTTTCGGCATTGGAGGTTGCCATTAATTGTGGATCAAAAGCTCTCGCTGCCAGAGGTCTCCAGCTGTCGAGTGCCAAAACTGAGCTTATGGTTTTCAGGCGGGGCCAAGGCTGTGAGGCATCAATCAAGGTGGATGGTGTCTTGGTACATTCCTCTCTTAAGGTCCGGTACCTGGGCTACTGGCTCGACCCACAACTTAGCTGGGTACATGATGTGGCCGCTGTTCGTAAAAACGTTGCGGCCCGCCTTGGTGTGCTGAAGTCTCTGACGGGCAACAGGTCGGTCGCAAGGCGTGGTACCATTGTCAATTTCTACAGGGTGTACTTGCGCTCCTGTGCAGATTTTCATGCCCCGATGTTGGTCAGTTCACGGCAGGCCATCGGTGGACTCCAAGTGGCTCTGAATGAGTGTCTTCGGGTAGTCACAGGTTGCTTGCCTTCAACGCCTGTGCTTGCTCTTCATGTTGAGGCTGGCGAGTCCCCAATCGAGTTTCGGGCGAAGGAGTTGTTAGTTAGGCTCTGCCAGCGAGCTATTGCAAGGGGCTGGTCGGACCCACTTTCCAAAATCCTCCGGGATTACATGATTTTGCCTCAGGGAGCCCGTGCGCTTCTGGGTTCTCCGGGTTTAGGTGCTACCCTCTTGTGTCGGGAGGGTCTGATTGACCTTCCGACACCTGTGTTTGTCCACCCTAAAGCTCCTTGGGTGTGGGGCAGTGCTGCCGAGTCTGCTTTGTTGGATCCATTAGTTCCAGTACACCTGCCGAATACTTGTGCCGTGATTTTCTGTGATGCTTCCTTTTTGGTGTCGGGAGTGGGAGGGGTGGGTGTGTGTGTCCCACGGTTGCATCTTGAGTTCGGCTACACCGTGAGAGGCCTCCCGTCGGCTTTTGTGGGCGAGCTTGCGGCAATATCGGTGGCCCTTGATGTAGGGGATAGCCTTTTGTTCCCAGACTTCTGTGTGCTGACAGATTCCCTGGCGGGGCTTGGATTCCTCAGGAGCTGTTTCCGTTCTGTTCAGTGCTCGCACCCGATTGCTTGGGAAATTGGGTGGAAGCTGTTCACGTTGAGCCTCCAGGGAGTGAGTGTGTCGATTGGTTGGGTCAGGGGGCATTCTGGTGTATTCGGGAATGAGCAAGCAGACGCTATGGCCCGCCGAGGGTCAGGGGGTGGATGCGCGGAACTTTGCATTGCTCTCGGCCCTCGCGACTTGCGTCCTGCTGTGAGCAAGGTCTTTCGGGGTGACTGGGCGGCCGCCTGGGTCGCTAGTGAGACGGGAAGGCGGCTTTTTGCGCTCCATCCTTCGGTGGCTGCCCCACAACTCCTGAATCGGTTTTCCCGTAGGGATGCGGGCCTGTTGTCACGTCTGCGTACAGGCCATGTACAGCTTCGGGCCCATCTAGCTCGGCTTGGATGGGCACGTTCGCCAGTGTGTGAGTGTGGGAGGGGGGAAGAGACCGTCCAGCATTTTCTTTTGAATTGCCCCCGTTGGGTGTCTCAACGCCGCTTCGTCAGTAAGGGAGAGGGGGACCCTCTCCAGGGAATTCTTGGGGTCCCGCCACACACTGTCCCGGGGAGTCTCGGTCGGGTACTTGGTTTCTGCCGGGCCACTCGGCGGTTTCAATGGCTATAGCAGAAAAATTGTTCATTCAAGTAATTTGTTTTTCTTCCTTACTTGGCTTTGTCTTCCCTTGTTTGGCCTGTCTCCCCTACAGTCCTGTGCCGGGGCCGTAGGGTTAGTGTCGTGGTGGATGGTCCTCTGTATTCGCTGTCAGTGGTGAAAGTTTGCAGTTGTGTTCAGTTGCGTATTTGGCCGTACGGCTGTGGACGGTATTTATTCAGGTGGCTCCAGTTGTATATGTACTTTAGGTTAGTTTGTATTTTAGGTTAGTTTGTTAGGTTAGTTTGTAAGTAGTTAGTAAGTAGTTTTATTGTAGAGTGAGCGGATGGCTTGTAGGCCTTAAGGCTCAATAAAACAAATTCAATTCAAATTCAACGTAGGTAAGATAAGAGATTGTTATATTGCCAGGCGTTACGTGCCATTGTGTTTTGTAACAAAGTTTGACAGTCGAACGAAACCTTAACGCCGATTGTTGGGGAAGTAAATATCGTATTTTTGTAACACGAGACGGGGTGCTTATGAATGCATGATATTTGCATGAAAACCGGTGTAGAATGAGTCATCTTCTTGTGACAACAGTAAGTTTAACCAAGTTAAAATGTCGTAGCAGCAGAAAAATTGAATAAATTACTAAATCTAATTTAGTACCGTTATACCAGTTTAGTACCGCGTTATACTAGGCGTCGTTTGCTTTCTCCGCCATGTTGAAAGATGGTTTAGATGGATTAAACCTAGTGCGTTGGGTGTAAATTTTCGATCGCGCGGCCGCGAGTGCCGATTGGCGTGGCGGTAAGGCCTTTGACGCCGCGCTCTTAAACTTCCGGTTTAGTCAAGTTGCTTATCCACGAAAACACAATCACCTCCCATGTTCTAACTCAAGATATTTTGAATTTCGAATATAGCATCTTATAGTGATTTCACACGGAATAATGTTTGCGTGCCATGCCGTGCCATACCGCGCCTGCGGATTTCACATGGAATAATGTTTGCGTTCCGTGCCGTCCCATGCCGCGCGCAAGCGAGCCACGACGGCAGCTACGCAACAACGACGGCAGCACGGGCTGGCGCTGCTCGACACGCTTTAATTATTCCGTCTGAAATCCAAACGCGCGCCGTGCCGCGCTTGCTGGAAATGCTAACAAAGCTTCATTGTAGTTAAAAATTTCCCGCCACCGGTTGTTGTCAAAACAAGGAGGTCAACAACGGCCGCTTGTAATTAAACCGTCTGAAATCAAGTCGCGCTGGCCCTCCAGAAACTGCTAAAGAGGGCTGGCGCCCCCAGCCCGAGACGAATTATTCCGTGTGAAATCATTACTAAAGATCTTAGGAGTTTCGTGGTAAAATTGTTTCTAGCCATAGCCTCAACAGTTGAAAAGTACGTAAACAGAAATAATACTCTAATTTTACCTGGAGCGGCATAATGGGAAAGTCCCCCAAGATAAATGTAGCCTATGTTCCGCCACTCATTCCGAGTCCTTACCCCAGACGGCCAGTTTTCGATCGAGTGACCGTTTTAACTCTTGCGGAAAACTTGTTTTAAAAATTACGATGGTAAGTCTTTCCGCTAATAAATATGAGTTAAAATTGTCCCTTGTGCTGCAATGAGTCGCAGCACGTATTAATCCCCGAGCACTAGGATTTAAATGAACTTGAAGCGAGAAAGGGTTTTTGCTTCTCCGGCCGAGGCCGACTGGAGTAAATATTGCGTATTTTAACCTTCGGATTCCACACCAGTTTCACGCATGCCAGACAATGCTTGGTAAAATACGATATTTACCATGTTAACTAGTCTGGAACCAGTAGCCGAAACCCATGATTATAAACCCATGAACCCATGATTTTTATAAACCCATGATTTTATTTAGTGGTTGCGGATTCAACAGACGTGTTGTCTATTCATTAGGTTTATGTCTATTTCCCACTGTTCTGCAGGTACATAGGGTGCTTTTTTCTGATGTTGTTACAAGACTGTTGTTTTTATTATAGTTTAAGTGAGGTTTTGTCAGTTAAAAATGTAAACGTAGATTTGTTTTACAGTTACCTATCCTTTTATTTCATTTTCTGGGGATAGACATGTTCAGTTTTGAACAAACTGCTGGTAAAAAAACGCTTCTGAAAATTCTTAACATTATGGTGTTCAATACTTGTTTCTTTTATTTTAAGGTTGTACATGTTTAATTAAGCTGTACAGAGTGATTCAAACAAAAGGCCAAACTTAATTATAACTCAAAAGTAAAAAAAAAAAGTATCATCCGTGTTTCTGGATCCAAAATACAATTTTGAATCCCAAAAAAGGGGATCCTATTTTTCTTTTTTTCCCCTAGAGTATGTTCTAGTGACATTCGGTGTGGTTACGATGTACATATAAATATTTAAAACGTTTGTTTACATTTCAAAACTGCATGATATAGTAGATCCCCTGCTTTGCATTGCTGTAATTACGTGAACACCTTTCTTTATATCTTAAATGTTACCGGTCATACGCTATCGCAATGGCGATCACTTTGCAATAGCATAGGAATGTGGGGGCGGGTAAAGGAACAGCATTACCTGAATTCACCAAGGCATTTACAAATTAAACAATGCTAAATCGCTACTTTCGGAATTATCCAGTCACTCCGTTACTTGTATCAGTCCAGGGATTCGACCCAGAATTCTGTTGGTCTGGAAACTACAGACATAACCAATGGGCTAAAATTTCACTCTTTGCTCAGGGTATCTGGGGACCCTTCACAAAGCTCGCGCGGCGTCTTGAAATCTGTTTTTTTTTTTAACCGAGCGGTAGTTCGATGCCGATAAAAGGTTAACGTTAAAGGTTGATGGTGCGTAACTTGGTAAGAAAATGGTAGAACTCAGGTTAGCTGAGGCTTTTTAGTGCTAGTGAATGTAGTTCGTAAACAACCGAAACGGCTTTGTCCATTTTTAGCCAAACGGATTTCTGCAAAACACTAACCCTGGTGATATTCTGCCTTTTGGTTAACTAAGAGGTTTCTACTAAGTGAAACCTTTCAAAATTTATTCAGATGTGTTACTCTCAGAAGTAGATGCAATGCCGATTGCACGAAAAGAATTGTCCTGTATCGAGGATTGCACACTAAAATGTATGGGAGTTAGAATACAGTTCAATAAATTAAAAATCAAAATGAACTTTTTCAGCTTGTCTGTTGACTGCGTATGTGTTAAAGGAATATTTTACAATAAATAGTTTAGCAGTCCCATAAATACAGCTGGTCAGTAAAAAATAGTCTACAGTTTTAAATGGTGCAACATCACCAACCAGAAGCACTGACATTAAACGAAAAGACTAGATTGATTACGGGAAGTTTTAAAAGTCAGCGGTTTGTGACTCGCTTGCAAGCGGAAACGCTGCCCGTTTGTTATTTCAATGGGAAAGCGTTCCCCGCTGCCAAGCGACTCGCAAGCCGCTGACTTTTAAAACTTCCCTTTACTTAAAGGGATATACCTCCCAGCGCCATTTTTCTCGAACCACCACATCAAGTACGGCCCCAAAGGTCTATTTACTTACCGTTAGTCTTTCCCTTGCTAAATCGGTAACTATATTTAAGAACGACCGGTCACTAAATAATGCAGTGCGCGCGTACAATAATCATGACGTTTCATCTCAGTGTGTACATCTACTAATTATCTAATAATTACCATGATATCTACACTCTAATAGACTAATGCGGTAAAAATTAAAATTAATTATTCCAATAGATCGCCGAAGCAAAATTATTAGACATTAGTCTAGAAAATTATAAATAGTGATTTTAAAATACAAGAATCATTCCGGTGTTTTGACGACACGATTAATGGGTTCACGGTGGCTGGACTATTAGGCGCGATGCCAATTGAGACAGTAGCTATGTTTTTCACTGGCGAGGAACGAAGTTACCGTCTCAGTTGACCTTAGCTGTGGTAAATACGCGGATGTGATCGTCGCTTGGGTGTTGTGAAGCAGGCGGAAGGTTATAAGGCAGGCGGTATGTTGCTTTAAATGGATATAACTCCCAGCGCCATTTTCTCGATCTTCCACATCAAGTACAGCCCCAAAGGTCTATTTACTTACCGTTAGTCTTTCCCTAGCTAAAAATCGTTTTTAAAATTTGGCGTCTAGGAGATTTTCTGTTGAATATAATGGAACTTTACTTATGAACGACCCGTAAGTATATGATGCTTTCCAATAACCATGACGTTTCATCTCTGTGTGTGCATGTACTAATTTGCTAATAATTATCATGAGATCAAAAATCTAAAAGCGTAATGCGATAAAATTTTTAATTAATTATTCCAATAGATCGCCGAAGTAAAATTATAAGACACTAGCCTAGAAAATTATAAATTGTGATGTTAAAATACGAGAATCATTCCGGTTTGTGACGACACGATTAATGCGTTCATGCTGGTCTCTCTACTAGCTAACTACAGTAAAAGCCCAAGGCTACCTAGACGTAAAGGCTTAACGTTAGAAATTTGACGCGTCGTCCAGTTAGTCACCGCTCTGGCATGCGGACTGAACTGTGAAAGGTACGTGTAACACACGATACGCGGATTTTAAACTTAAAACGCTGCATTGACACCAAATAAACAACAATGGTTTCATGCTACGTACTTCTTTGTTCACTCGACGACAAAACAAAGCCTCCGGAGGTATAATTTCATGAATTTCAAGCAGAAGAACAACCAAGGTACGTGTGCATTGTACTGTATCATGCGCTAAGGCGTTTTCAATTCTCATTAAAAATGTGTTAAACGGTCCTTTGACGTAGCAGTAAATCGTCCGAAAACTTCAAGAACAGTCACCATTACCGTAAAATAATGTTCGTTTAGCGCTGCAACATCGGTAAATCTAATAATGAGAAGATATCACGTTTTTGTGCATCCCGCTAACACTAATCAATGCTACGATTGGTGTTTTTCGTTCTTCGTGTTTTCAGTTCAGCGCAACGCTTGGACGACGCGTCTAGGATGCTACGTGAAACCGAGCGTTAAGCCTTTATGTCTAGGTAGCCTTGAAAGGCCGTATCATCTTTGCCTCCAACAATGCTCCGCAAAACGGCGAATCAAATAACGACGCGGCAAGTTTGCCAAGTGGCATCATCAGTTGACAGAATTTGAAACCTGGTCGGTTAGTTTGAAATTTCGCCGCTTGGTGTAGAGATGGCAGCACCTAGCAAACTTGCGCTACCTTCTATGCCAATGGTTGATTTTACTTGCCGTATTTGTCCTGATCTGATCTGGCCTTTACTGTAGGTGGCTGTGCTATTAGGCAAAATGCCAAATGAGACAGTAGCTACGCTCTTCGCTGCGAAGAACGCAGCTACTATCTCAGGTGACCTTGATGTTCGTATACGCGCGGAAGGCGATCAGCGCGAACTGTTATGCGGTAGGCGAAATGTTATACGGCAGGCCGGGTGTCCCTTGAATGACGTATTGTAACTCTGCCATAACTACAACGTTGCGTTTTTGGCTGAGTGTTTAACCGAAAGTAATGTCTGAATAAACAAGAAGTTGTCCTGTGCCATAACAAAAGTTGCTTTCAGTTCATGATACGCTCGTCGCTCGCTCCCTCGTACTCTGAAGTGATTTAGCCAACGTTTGTCAATTGAGTATTTGCCTTAATTTATCACCATTTTTAGGCACGTTATGTCACTGCATGAACCATCGCTTCGCTCAAACTTTTTAGGTGCCTACTTGTTTTTATAGTTGCAAAATGATTTTATTCAAGAGATACATAAAAATTTTAAATAAAAAACATTTTTTCCCCCCACATTTCTGACTTAGAGAGTAAAAGACACAGGTAAAATTTCTTCACAAATTTTATTGTATGGTTGAACCAATTAAGAAGGTCTAAAATCGACATGAACAGTTTGAAATTGCCTGAATAAAAGGCTCAAACGTAATGGTGGAGGCACTTTGTTAAACATTATTGATATTTGTAACAGTGCCTACATAGATGGAACCTGTAGGTTTGTGTATATGAAATACAAACTTTAACTTATTCAACTACATTTCATGAAAATAGTTTTGGGTGTAGGTAGGTTATTGCACGTACGTAGAAATACTTGGGTGGGTGACCGCCTGGGAATCTGGCTGTTGCAGACATACGGCCTTGGGGGGTGGGGGATTGAGGCTTAATGGCGCGTCGATAGCTTGGTCATTAGCGCCAACCTCAGACACAGTGCAGTGGTCCGGGTTGCCACTGCACCACACATTACAGAGATATTAGGCCTTAGGGCTTCGGGCAGATGACCAGGAGTGGTTAACGCTCGTTAAACCCTTTGAAATACGAAATCACATTTACCCGTAACATTATTTATGTAAACGATAATAATAGAAAACCGAGGGCAATCTTAAACAATGCACGAGGGCGCGCATTTAAATCACGCCCCGTTCCAAGTACCGATCCACATTATTGTTGTTACTGACGTACTTCGTCACTGTTACATCACAGAAGCATTGTTATTCGATTTCGAATGGCTCCTTCGGCCAACAAGGGAAATGAGAATTTCCCCCTTCACCCAACAACTATAATTTCGCTCAATATCGGTAAAAATAAAATCACACGCATTTTTACTGTTTGTGTATTTTCCATTTCTCTCTCTACTATAGTCTGTTCCACATTATAATGTTTGCAGAAAACTGACTGCATGACGCTACGTTTCCTTGTATACCACGAATGCAAAAACATGTAGATATCACACTTGTAGACTCGACACTATTACTGTTCGAGTCTACGAGTGGGATATTTACCTGTTTTTACCCTCGTGGCTGAAGAAAACCTGGTGTCAGACCAGTTTCCTGCAAACATAATGTGGAACAGATTATAGTGGTTGCTTTCCCGTAATGGAATGCTGTTTTACAAATTCCTACAAAACTCGAAATACAAAATAACCTGACAAGTTTTTTATTATTTTGCGTCGACATTTCTGGGAACTGAAGGGCCAAAAAAAAAAGACTTATCATCCTCCTTCAACTATTCGATGCCAGGGTAGTATGAGAGACTACCATCCTCCTTCAGCAGTTGTGGGCCTCTATTCGGGTGTATTATGGAAATTCCCTCCCCTCCGTCTCCTGTGATGACGCCCATACTAGACTTCTTTCTTCTACTAAAAAAGTTTAAAAGGTACGTAATCTAGCAGGTTCATTCATACGAGCATCTGTTTGTTTCAGATGACATAATGCATCAAAAATTTAAAAATAATAAAAAATAAAAAACAACCAGCCATTCAATGCAGACGCAAGTAAGCAAGATTTTGGCAGGTGATGGAAATAAAAAACTTATTCATATCTACTACCCTACGCCTTAGAAACCATTTGCACAAATAAACCTGGAAACCTGTCAACATTCACAATAAATATTAGAATATATTTTATTTATATTTATTTTTCGTATATTATTTTAGCCTACATTACACCATAGAAGTAGATACACCTATCTACTCCTATGATTACACTACTAAGAATGGTGAGAAGGGCAATATTGCCCTTCCGACGAGGGCCATATCCACGACCATGGACCGACCATTGTTAACCATTGTTACAATAGACAACATTCTTGCTCAAACAGGCATTAATTGTGTATTTTTTTTATTCTTTATTAAAGAAAATATTCTTGATAACATGAAAAAAAATTAATGACGTACGCTAACTTCAAAGTGTACCGTTGAGAATATCTTAGTGACTGTAAGTGACTGTAAATTAATGATAACTCTCTGTATAGTAATGAGCCGAATTATTAGGTTGGTTTTGTTACTGTGACTAAGATCAGTTTGTTTGCACATAATCCTACATTTCCTTTCAAATCTGTGAACCAGGCAAAATAAATAAAGTAAAATATAAACAGAGACAGACAAAGAAATAATAGAATGAATCCCTCTTATTCTGCCTTGAGCCGCGTGTCATGATCTGGAAATGAATGCAGTTTACATCACAGTGGCATTAGGATTAATAGGTACAATTTTTATGTGGACTGTCAATGATATTTTGGGAACTTCTTTATTTTTTCGCAACATATGACGATTTTTGGACATATACGAGGAGCCTATTTTTTTTGCATTTGGCTTGGAGCCGACCATTCTTACCACTCTGAAGCTTTGTTCATTTGTTGGGGGGGGGGGATGAGGCTTAATGGCGCGTCGACAGCTCGGTCTCTGGAATCCCTCAACAAGCTCGCAAGGCAAGTTGGGAATTTTTTTGGGGGGGGGGGGGGGGGGTTTAAGGATGATCCCATATAGCGGCAAGAGGGTCAAATGGGTACCCAAATTTTTCCATTATTTTTCGGATCTAAGACCTCTAGCCTTTAATGTTAAAACACATGCGTTCCTGACTCAAGTGTCAGCATTATGTCGACATGAATGTTACCTTAATTTTAAGTGTGTTAGTAAGACATGCCTATCATTTGTAAGAAGCGGTTTTTCCAGTTTCACAAAAATTCATTACTGTTACTCGTGGCTGCGGATATGAGTTATGGCACTGATATATTTTTTGCTTCTGCCTATCAACACTAGAGGGATGAGAAATCGAATGACCACAAAAAGTGGCTGCCGTCTAATGATGGGGAGCCCAGCTACCGGCGAGTAAGTTTCTTGAAATTCGTGTTCATATTTTTGGACGAACCTAATCGCCACTATAGGCGTGCCTTGTAGCGCTCTACTTTGCCTGTTGCAGTCTACTTTATTTTCATCACCCACTTGCTTCCTATGGTGCGGGCGCTCTCTGATAAATCCACTAATTCCCAAGTTCCGTTTGCAATGAGAGAGTCGTACTCGTCATTCATAGCTATTCTTCTTTGGTTTGCTTCCGAACTGTCCAGAGCATCAGTTACTGTCCTTGGTTCGTGAGGAATCGCATACAATGCCAAAACGTAATCATCTTCTGCTTCTGAGCCCTTGAAATCGGTAGAAACTTCGGCAGAAACAGCATTGTGAGCTACGTCCCCCTCTGACGAAGTATTCTGGTGGATTTCTGGAACTATATACCACTTCTCTTAGGGCGCGACTTCTGGTCAGTCTTACTTCCGAGGTTTGAACTTCCGGGGGCAGAGTCACTTGCGGTCGGAGCGAAACCGGGATAGGTTGAATTTCTCATGGTTCGACCTTGTCTTCAACCTCCGCTGGGTTGAACGATAAGTCAATAATTAAAGAGTCATTGCCAGTTTGGTCTTCACTGTTGTCGGCCTGTCTAAATGAACCTAGTACGTGCTTCTGGGACGTGATTTGATTTGAT